>JAOEHI010044673.1:6669-21132 GCA_025447815.1 Percopsis transmontana
GTGAATAAATGATCAGTAGGAGTTGTGGGGACTGTCAATTACGGCCAATCAAATGAGCTCCTCTCATTCCCTTTAATAGCAGCACGCTCTCTGTCTCTGCAAATTGCCAATTTCTTAACCGACGACGAATGTCCAGACCGGCAGAATAGCCGAATTTGCAAAAAGATGGAAAATCTTTTTTCACCATTAACTGCAGTGTGGTTAATAGTCGGGAAAAATTGGTATAATATTATCAGCCAGGCACGTCGGCAGAAATTTTCATATCTGCAGATGCGGATGATTCCCTTTTTGATGATTCAGTTTTTATCTGCCGATACCGAAGTTGTGCTGATATTGTCGGTCATCCCTATCATATACTTTAATATCACGGAAACTAATTGTTTATTGAAACAGCCATTTATTGATTTTACAGCAAAAATACAGTACACAACTAAATATGTTGGATAAATTAGTCGATGTCCTCAACTGGAAAGCCCAGTGTGTGTGTGTGTTTGTGTGTGTGTGTGTGTGTGTGTGTGTGTGTGTGTTCCAATCTGCACACTGCTTCTTTAGTTACTGCATAAATATCTGCAGCACATCATAACACAGCACAGTAGCCACACTTTATCTTATTACAGTGTAAGTCAACCAGAGGGTAAATACTATCACTCGTGAAATACTGTGCAGGCATATTTCCATAACGCATACAAACTTAATGTAGAAGCATGATTAATTATTAATCAAATTCAGTATTGTAGGTTAACCGATTCTTCAATCTTCCTTGTTTACATTACTTTATTCTTGCTAAAGCAAATAATCTGAAATGTTGATGTGAAGATGGACAGATTTTTCGCTTTCCACTAGATGCTGTTAAAGCTCCTTCTGATGTTTATTCAGTATGCTAGCAGACTGATTCACCATTGTGAGTTGCACAAAGTGGACATTTATGTCTATATAAAATGTATTACATGCTCATTCAAGAAAACCCAACATGCAGCCTATCTCTAGCCTGATGTGTTATTGATGACTCAGCAGGTGATTTTATGATCCACCACATGTTTCTGAATACTGCAGACATCGAACACCAAAAGCCTTTGGAGGCCATTTATAAATTGGCCATACATACAGTAAGTTATTTTACAGTAACCCTTTTCCTCACACAGATAATCTTTTATTATCGGCCAGTGAGTTATTGGCCCCAATTCCACTGGATCAGTTAGGGGTTAAACACTTGTGGGGGTGGTTGTGTGTGGTTGAGCTCTGTCTATGCGTGGGAGGGGCTGTTTGGAGGTGTGGTTCACGGGACTTGAGGATTTGGGACAGGTGTGGGCAATTTATTAATCACCTGTCTCCCATGGAAATGGAGCGCGGGGGGCAGACACACTGACACAGAGATGGTCTAGCGTGCAGAGAGAAGGGGAGAGCGACCACACGCATTCCTGCATCTTGGAATATTGTTGGATGTCAGGATTATTGTTTTAACTTGGTGAAAAAACGCTCGATTGACGCAATCATCATTACACCTAAGACGCAGCCGGGGTGATTATGCAACAAACACCTTGCTCAAGGGCACCGAGAAGTTGGAGGTTGACTCCCAGCAGGATTTTTGTTTTGGCCAATCACAGAGAGGGACCTTGGCCGTGACCTGTTTATATGCACTGTTCATGACAAGAGACAGAATCCAACATGTCAAGGTCACCAGCCAACAGTTGGAACACAATGAAGAAAGCCAAAACACATGCTTTATGGAAACTAACTGAGGAATCCTTCATCTAAAAGAGTTAGGGGGGCATAATTAATTGAAAAAATTAGCTGACGTGTAGAATCGCCTCTCTGCTGTCTCTGAGAAAAATAAGTTCTTTATTTTGTTCTAACTGCCAAAATCCCAGATATCATTTTCCTCCCATGCTTTAATTTTTAACCAAGAGAAATAAATGAACACATTATCCCTTTACTGACTAATTACCGAATAATTAAGGTAAATATTGAAGAAATTGTTTCATTTATTAACTTACCATCGGTTTAAAAACATTGGAACATTGGAAAGATTAAAAAATCATAATTATGGTGGAAAAATCCCCATTATAATTCATTACTGGGAAAAAATTCCCAATATATTTGTCTCTCTACACAGAACTTACATTAATGTAACTTTCTACTGTCCTAAATTACTTTTGAAGATGCTATATCACTCAAAATATACGTCATAACGGCATGCAGTAATGCAAGTAATCGCTCCTGATTGATTTACTGTGGTTGCCGGTCAGTTTTCACTACACAAGGGACTGGTCTTGAAACTAAAGGCCTCTCCCCCTCTCTGTCTGTCTGTCTGCCCGTCCATCAATCAGTCTGCCTGTCTTATCGCAGCATCACAGGAAAAGCTAAATTCCAACGACTGGGGACTGCCGCAGAGCAAATCAGAGCCAGCCTGTGATTTTCTGGTGAACAATATTGCCAGCAGCATTCTGCCTCTCTCTCGCGCTCTCTTCATCTCGCTCGCCTTCTCTTACAGTATATTCTTCCATTGACTAGCATAGGGCCACTATTACTATAAATATCACAGAGCCCTTGCTGTTACTTCATCTTTTTGTGTGGGTGCGGCTAGATTTATGAGTCTCCAGTTGCTTTGCAGATTGTCATCTCTCCATATGGGGAAAGATGGTAATCTCTCTCCCATACACACACTCACACACACACACACCTCACATGCTGATTTACAACAAAGACCGTGAGAGCCATAGCTCCTAGCGCCAGGCTAATAATGGTGAAAAAGACCAACCTTTTGTGTCAAGCCCAACAACATTCTTCAGTTTCTTTGGTCGATTGGATGTCAGCATATTTACTGTGTTTGATCATTTTTCAAAACCATCCTGATTTTGCAAGCTCGGCAATTTGCTCTGCTTTACATATCTGTCTGGGAACTCTCAATTGAAAACCATTTGTCGAGTAGAGAACTGCTGGTCAATCAGAGTCCAGGTGGGTGGTTCAGTTGGTGCCAACAGCAATTAAGTGCCGGTATTCTGAAAGTCATCCCCACGTGGGACGTGTTCTGATTGGTTGAAGGTGGTTCAATCGTTAGTTTTCAATTGAGTTCCCAGACTCGTGTGTAAAGTAAAGCAAAACATTAAGGCAGAGCTTTAAATTCAGGCTACCCGGAAATTCCAATTATCAGAGGTTTCTGTGTTTCTTAAAAGTGCCACTGCACCTTTAAGAAGGTATAGCAAGTGTCCATCAAGGATTTGGGTGTATAGTGTAAAATGTGGAGGCTCTAAAACGAGATGTTTTCGAGATTTCTGTCCCATTGTGACGTCACACTGCGACGGTAAGCCCCGCCCAGGCAGGTGAGTGATTGGTCAGCCCCGACAGATTTACTGATGCTCCAACAAGTGCATAGGGCCATCAGTGTAGATCCACCAAAATCAGGCCTTAAAATGGTAATACATAAATACACTATAGAGACCTCAATGACTAATTGTAAAGGAATGAAAAAGAGACTGTAGCTCCTTTGATGCTGTTCTATTGTGGCTGTAGTATTGCTCTTGACAACAAAATCAGGTGAGACCATGACCTCTCCGTTGTAGTAACGTGTTTCCAAAGCATCACTGTATTGATTCTAGATACTTATTAGGCTATATGTCATCACATCTGATTTAAAATAATTAGTTAATGACACATCAAACCTCCCCACGTGTATCAAAACCAAACATCCCAGTATGATAGCCTACACTTCCGCCTACTATGGGCACAGTATACTCTGAGGAGTGATGCAGGCCTTTTATATTTGATAGTTTACTGTGACAAATAAGACACAGATAGGTCACATAGCTAAACAGCCTATAAAACACACTCACATACATGAGCATTAAATCAAACAGTCCTGATCAACAACAGTTAAAGTTGCCCATCACACAGATAAATACAATAATTTATCGATACAATTAAGACATCACTTGCAACGGTATAACAACACACACATAGGCCAGGCTGCCTGCAAGGGATCCAGTCCTCATCAACACCCATCACGTACAATACAGTGCTAACTTTCCCTTACTTTCCAGCAGTATCAGTGGCAGTTGAAAACAAGCTAACATTAGCGGTTGAAGACGCCTCTGGCTCTGGAGGCTCTTTAGGGTTGATAGTCTTCGATTTTATTTTTGTACATCAAAAATTTGCGAGTAAACTTACTTGTTTTCTTTTATACATATCTATATGCTGACTGCAAAACAGATGAATAATGGTGATGCGGTACACAGACAGAGTGGGACTAAGAACGTTTTTTTTTTCTGATCTTTGAGTTAAAGTGAGTGAAGTGTAAGAAATTGCGCCACCACGCTTCGATGGTGACGACAAGAATAGCATGCATGCCGGTATCTTTATTAGAGTGAATTAGTGATGAATCACCCTCATGCAATAGCCTCATTTTACGCATGATCCATTATGATGAAGATGCAAATAAATAGAAATGCATGGCAAAAATAGTAGGCCTATATTGTCTATATTTTAGAAACCCCCACAAAATTCCACAAATCCTGTTTTCAGGGGAGCTCATGTATCTATAGTTCGCCCCCCTGAGTGTGGTAGATAGTGAAGCATGACACTGAATCATTGTGAGCCCTGCTTTATCCTCCACACAGGTTTCCGCTTCCTCGGGTCAGAACACCCTCAATAATAGAAGTGTTTTTTTAGGAATCTACATTTTCTCGCATTTGTTTAATCGATTTGATTTAGTTAATTATTAGTTAATTATGGAACAATTCTTTGACGGTTACAAAGGATTTCACTTAAATGTGTACTGCATATCACAAAAGTATATATTAATTGTGTGTAGAATGCAAACTGACTGTTTGTAGTCCCTGAATAAGCAACTATTGCATAATCTTTATACTGTACTGTATAATGCATCTATTGCATACTGCATACTACTATTACTAGCCCTATGCAGTATAGAGAATTTAGATAAGGCAAACAGAACTTTTGAACACCTGCAGCAAATAACACATAAACTAACCAACTGTATTGGCATGCATGGGGAGGCTATCAAACCATTTTTTAGGGGTTGTGGGTAAGGAATATATTGAACAACACTGCACCTAAATCTGCAGTTCCAAAAGCCCCAACGCCTCTCAGTGTCTATTCTCCTGAAGCCAACTGGCCGGAGCTCACAGTCCGCAGCAGGTGTTATGAATGTAAAGTAGCGGAGGGGAACATTGATCACTGCCTGCTTCCATTTGGTATGCAAACCCAAAATGGGCTGAACAGGAAAGGCCAGGCGGGGTGGCTATGGACTGGTTCTGGAACAGCTGCAAAACACTAAGTAATTTAATTCACTAACAAAGTCTGTCAGAATGACTTGTTTCATTTGCTACTGAAGTAAGCCATTAGAGAACACGGCACCCATATGGTTTTTAGAGAGCCTAATTTTCTCATATTTTCCATAATTTAGATTTTCCCTAGTTTCTACAGTCGTGTCGACAACTCCCACTTGCTCCTTCTGGTTACTGTCGAAGCTAAAAATTCTATGTAATGGGTTTAGGATAAGTAATAGATAATAATTTTCATGTGTTTTTGTTTTCATGACATCCATCATTTTGTCAGAGAAACTCCCAGCAGAGTCTCTCCCTATCTTCTGTTGCTCGCTGAAAACACATCTTTTTATGAAGTGCCTCAAATCACTGTTTCTTCACCAATACTCTGTTGTCTTCTAATCCTATTTCCCCTTAAATATGCCCTATACTGTATCTTGCATATTGTCATTCATTTCTATACAATTCCTTGCATACAAATGATCAAAATGTCATTACTCACAAACCAAGGTGCAACATGAAATAACACGAAGACAGTAAACATAACTAAATAGTGCACATACTACATCTACATCTAGTGGCGTTACGGCATTATTTATAGAGACATACAGTATATGAGAAAAGATATGATCATTGATACACTACAGCAGGTTCTTTCAACTGTATCGTGTACATCGGACCATAAAGAACAGTGAAATTAGTCAACTTGATAGCTTTGGTTTCTCATCAACATTTGGGTAGTGACTCCACTGACATCCCATGGAGTTGCTGACAAATACTGAATAAATGTTTTCCACGCAAATATTCACACTCAACTTAGGCTTTAATGTTGCATTACTAACATCTAAACAATGTTGGTGTAAAATGCTTCTCAAATTTTAGTTTTAGGAACTTATTTTAACCACCGGAGCCACCGCCCCTTCCCAGTCGAGCTCACCATTGTATCAAACCACCGGCCGTTGTTTCGTGTTTGGTTCCCACTAGTCTCCACGCCAGTTTGTTTACCTAATGGGCTTGTAAATATCTTTTATTTATACCACTACAAGCGTGCTTAACGCTTTTTCACCGCTACACAGCCTCTGCTCTCCTTCTCGCTCCGCACGTGCACTCAGTTTGACGCACCCTATCACACTTATGTGAAGTATAAATGATAGCCTACCACTGAAGCCAGGCTCACAATCTAGAGATAAAACATACTGTAATTAGAAGATTTATATGCAAAAAGATCATCATAGTGGATAATGCCTCAAATTGCCTGATTTTTGTCTTGTTTCACAGAACCAAGCCAACCTGAATGGTCCCCGTATCACACACACATGCATAGACACAAACATACCTATACACCATATCGTACACCGATACGATATAAATGTTTTCACAAGATGAAAAGAGAAAAATATTACAATGATGACTTCAAAAATGATCTCGAGATCCACCCAAGAGCATTTCGTCACCTCTTTGGCGGTCCCGACTCGCACTTTTAGAACCACATGACATGGCTATACTTCTCGGGTAGGCATTGTGACGTGACAATTGACAAGTCACAAGTTTTAAGTCTGTCACATAATCACAATTTGTGATTATATAATGTGACAGACTTAAAAGCCCCCCCGCTCTCTCTCTCTCTTTCGTATTCCCTCTGCGTCGCGAGAGCGCAGCCAACCAGGACGCAGTATCCGTTAACGAAAGCCCCGGTTGGTGAGTTGTGCAGATGTACAGAGCCGCGGTTCTCGAGAACTGAGACGCTAATCAAGAGAGGAGAGAGGAGGTCTTTCTTCTGAAGCAGACAGGCTTTTGTGTTGATATACTTCTCCTCCATTATGGCTTTCTGGAATACAAGACCCTGTGGGATTATCGGCCAGGTCGCCCTATTACTTTCCAGCTCGCTGTGGGCTTCTGGAGAAGGTGAGGCCGTCCTGTGGAGAGCAGCTAGCATCTTGTATTTTAGGAGTTTCTGCTTAAAATGTTCTTATTTTAAGTAATGCCTGTTCTCTCTGAATTGTGAAAACTTGGTTTCCAAGATCCAACGCACACGCAATTGTAGGGACAGCTTGCCGCAGCACGACAGAGCAATTTAACATATTTTACGCACCGCCTGTTCGTATAATAGCCACGTTCGTTCAGAGAACATTTGCATGATATGGGGGGTTGTTTTCAAAACATTTAAGCTGTACATGACGCATCTCTGAGCTCTGGACCGTTTGTCAGTAAGTGACGGTTTTGACAGATGCGTCGAGAATGACAGTAGGCTATATAAAGCCAAGCCCGATGGGTTTGGCATCGCGATCTTCAAGGCGAGACGTGTAAATGTCTCACACAGTTTAACTGATGCCTTTTGACTAGACAATTTACCAGGAAAATCACTTAAAATGAGTGTAATGAATCTCTGTCTGACTTTCGTTTACAATTAGAAGTTTACAGATTATAAATTACGTTCGTTCTGTTTCAGTTATAAGATAAAGAGCATCAGGTTAACGGGCAACTCCGTGCGTAAAGACGCTGTTAGTGGAGAGAGCTGCTGGTGGTGTGTGTCTTTTGGGGGGTGGGGGAGGGTGGCGGTTGTCACTGCTTCTGGAAGCGGTGAGAAGAAAGGGCTCCGCGTAGGAAAACAAAAACGTTGATGTATAAGGAGGCGTGCGCGTAACCTTTCATGGAAGTGGGACAATTGTCTTTGTACTTTCTACCCCCCACCCCCCATCAATCTATTTATCCATCATGCGTCCATAATGTGAAAGGAACACTCCTCAATTGCTTTTTAGTGCAGGCACTCACTGTTTGCTTGAAACACAATTGTGCATGTGTCTGTAAACTATGAAGAGGTTTAGGGTACAGTATTAGCCCTGACGAGCTAGCTGTAGGGGGCTAGTAGAGGAATATGAGCCGCTCAGCACTCAGAGCAGCACAGTTTCAAACCAAAACAACAACTTTCTTGCAAAAACACGTGTACGTCACTTTTATTCACATTGTGATTCCACGAGTATAACAAAATGGGAAGATACTATACTGCTCAAAAAAATTAAGGGAACACGTAATCATCACAGTATAACACCAAGTCAATTAACCTTCAGGGATATCAGTCTGTCCAGTTAGGAAGCATAGGCTAATGTGAATCAATGTCACCTTGTTTTAGTGCAAATAAAAGTTACATCAGGTGCACTGGAGAGGCAACAGCAAGACAACCCCCCAAAAGGGGAAGGGTTTTGCAGGTGGTGGCCACAGACAACTGCTCTGTTATCCTTCCTGACTGATTCTTCTCTAGCTTTGCATTTTACTGGTGTCTTTGTCACTACTGGTAGCATGAGGTGGTACCTGCAGCCCATTCAGGTTTCACAGGCAGTTCAGCTCCTCAAGGATGGCACATTCATACGTGCAGTGGCAAGAAGGTTTGCTGTGTCTCCCAGTACAGTCTCAAGAGCATGGAGGAGATACCAGGAGACTGGCTGTTACACCAGGAGAACTGGACAGGGCCGTTGAAGGGCATCAACCCAGCAGCAGGACCGGCATCTGCTCCTTTGTGTGAGGAGGAGCACTGCCAGAGCCCTACAAAATGACCTCCAGTGGGCTGCAGTTTCTGAAACAGACTTCATGAGGGTGGTATGAGGGCCCAACGTCCTCTAGTGGGACCTGTGCTCACAGCAGCTTGATTGACATTCGCCAGAGAACACCAGAATTGGCAGGTCCACCATTGGTGCCCCGTTCTCTGCACAGTTGAGCAAGCAAAAACAAGAGCATGTGGCTTATATGAATACACCAAAGCTACCAGCAAGTGGAATTTTAGGCATTTCCGGGTTGAAAGTCATATTGCTGGTGTGTTGAAAATACTGCAAAATCAAAATCAAGTTATAGACTTCTTGAACATCACCATTTTACATCCCAGCCCAGTATTGGAAATCTCACTAAGTATGTAATAGGAGAAGAGGGAGAGGGTGTGAATATTGCGGAATTGGTGAGTTTAAAAAAAGTCAGGCTTCAGGCTAACAGCTGTGCCAAACTTTGTTAGATTATTGTCAACCATCAAAGCTGCTGCTGTTTCAGGTTAGTTTTCTAACACTACTGACAGCTACTCTCTGTCTGAAGTCTACAAACTCATGTTCAATGTCACATTTATCAATATGCAGCAGCGTCAGATGTTCCTTAGTAGTTCGTTCTGCAGTGGACAGATTTCTCCCCAGGGATATACGTTATAGCACAGACAGAAGCTGTTCTTGTATTCAGATTTCAGTCAACACGATACTGTGTAGAGTCCACTGTGAATACATGACAGTTGACAGCTCCGTTTTTGAGATGTGATTATTAAAAGCACCTTTTCTAACACCTTTTAATAGAAATCGAATTAAGAATACGTCACTGCAGCAAATCAAAATAATGTGCAGTACAACCAAGCGGGTATCATTGCTCATGTTTAAAGCAAATGCGGAAGTGCTTACGATGCAATACTTCTACAGACCACCAGGTGCTTGGCTCAGAAACACCACAAAACTCATTCCCTATCTATTTACTTTGGTCTAATCTCTCTCTCTCTCTCTCTCTCTCTCTCTCTCTCTCTCTCTCTCTCTCTCTCTCTCTGTCTGGGTCTTATCTCCTCTCTCAGCTGATTTGGAGTCAGTGGAGTGTGTGTTTTAATCATATCCTAATGACCGATAACACTGCTGCACTCTGTGCGTTTTGTGTGTGTGTGTGTGTGTGTGCGTCTGTGGTGCATGTATGTGTGAGTATGTGAATGCATGTCTATAGGCAATATGGGCTGTTTTTGTGTGCGTGTTTATGGCATTATGGACTATGTGTGTGTATAGATGTGTAGAAGATTAGATTAAAATTTAGCGTCCCCTAAGGGAGACCAACATCAGTAAACCAATCCACACTAATGGATCACGGAAAAGTGTTCAAACAGCAAGTAAATAATAAAGGAAAGCATTATATTTTATCTGCGGCTACACCTACTAAATCAAATGGTGAGATGTGTAATAAACAACCTGTACATACGGACTTGCTCCGTTTTGAAGCCAAGCCCCTGCTGGCCAGAAAATAAATGGCATCTTAAGCAATTTCCTCCGTTGGCTTCAACCTTCAGGCCTGATGGTTTGTGGGGTTAAAGTGTCGGTGTGTAACTAAGTGTAAAGCTGGCCACAACGTATGCGGCTTCACATCCTGACAGAATGGTGGTGCGATGGTGGTGCTAAAAGTAGTTTCTATCATCCGAGGAATTCCATGGTGAAAGCAGACGAAACACAAATTCTGCTCAGGTATTATACATATACCGTATATACTGTATGTATATTTATTATTCTGTATGTATACGTACATATGGTATAAAAAGAGACCAAATGGGAATATCGCTCATCCTCTATTCCCGTTGGAGACTGTGAGGGTTGAGTGCACACACAAACACACACACACACACACTCGTGCCTGCCCCATATCCCTTACATTCCCACCATGGTGTGTGTGTGTGTTTGTGTTTGTGTGTCAAAAAATGGGTCTTGTGCGGCAGGTAACGTGTGCCCAATACAGTTGTTACTGTGATTGAAATATTTCAGAATATATTGAGTATGAAGTTGATGTCAAATTGGTCCCCGGCGCTCATTTCATCTCCAGCACAGCCCATCTCATCACAATTTATTACTTCTCAATGAGCTGGTTGTTTATATTGAGAGGGGCATAAACCGCTGGATAAAGTCCAATTGCTGCCGGGCTTTAGCACATTTCCCTGTGATGCCCAGCGTCGTGTGTGACTCACAAGGGGAGTTTGAAGGAGCTCAGATCTGAGTAGATCTGAGCTTATCTATTATTAAGTATCGTTCAATAAAATGGGAGAATGGGAGGTTGAAGCTGTGAAATGGATGGTTACAGAAAGATGGCGCTGAAGAGCTTGGTTTAAAAAAATTATTTATCAACCCTGGGACAAGTACTTAGGTGATAAAACCGACACATGACCACAAGCAATCCATCTAAATTTGTGACACTTTGGTTTCTTGTGGGAGTTCGGTCCCTCTGGAAGTCTGGCTCTCTAAACTCATTCATCTACCATCCCTGTCATCATCACAGATAACTTGCTGTTGCTCCACAAATCTGTCCTCTTTCATCGCTGAGGTCACATTACTGTCTATTACCGTAGGTGTCTGGAAGCGTAAATTGACTGTCCTTCAACCGCACAGGACACAGTGCCTCCTCCGCTACCTGTCCCTTGAGTTTCTAAAATTGAACTATTTTCTTAATGATGAGCTATACCTAACATTCTTCCAGCTCAAAAACGGTCTACAATGACAACTAAAAACTATGACAACCTTCTCAGTTATAGTAGTTGTTTAGGCAACAATAGAAGCCTATGGAAACGTCATGAAACAAATGCATTTAAAAAAATACTTACTGCAGCACATCTAAGGAATATACAGTGCATTTAACGGAATAGGCTGCCACAACAAGTATGTAATCATAAAAGATGACTACAAAGTCTTTATCTTTGAAAAGATGGACCAGAGATTTCGCCAGAAATTCTGCTTATTTGCACTTTCAGAGAATGAAGTTCAGACCTCAGTGAAATGCTCCATTATAAGGCCACACAGATATTGCGCAGATTTCATAACCTTTATTTTTACTCCCTTAGAGTGTCATGCTAAAGGGCACTTTCTATCAAAGGAAATTTAACCCAGGTCCTATCGCTGAAGGACATATTGTTCATTTTGTCAAAGGAATGGAATTGCTCAAATTGTTCAAACCAACACAAATTTGCTGCCAGCATCCATGTTTTGCTTAACAGATGTTATGGAAGGACTGCTGGCTGGAAACATTGTAGTTTGTTATTGTGGTCTCAGCTTTCGGCTCACCATTTGCTCTGTTTGGACTGAAATGTCTAGATGATGGTGATGATGCGAGTTATTCGTACATAGTACACCTTCAAACATGGGGTTGTTTAAACTTTAAACATTGTGGGGAACACATTACATTAACATTTTGAGCATCAAACACTGATTTTTTTATGCACCAGCATGTGCCTTTTCTGCATCAATTTATAGTGTACAGTAAATGTCTTTATTTATGTAAAGGAAAACACAAAATTCAGGCACCAGGTTCCAATTCTAAATATAATGGAATGCAGTGCAGTAAGGCTCTCAGGCAGTATTGCTTTCAAATATTCTCCTGTAGATCAACTTTTCTCATTTAATATGATCCCTGCTAAGATAACACACATATCAGGCATGATATACTCTTTTGTGTCTTTTGTTTCTTTTGTTTGGGAAAGTAGCCTCTCTAAATGTGGCACCTATTCACATCAATGATAGGCCTAAATGAATTCATTTTAATTAATTTATAAACCCCTGGACTTTAATAGCGCATGTGTTTTAGCAAGATTTCTGCTCATGCTCAAAACTTTCTGCACATTAAAAGCATATCACATATCTGTGATGATTTTTAAGAATCGTGTCTCAACAGGAATTGTGTTAAGGAATCTCACCTATGTTATAGAAGCTGACTTAAAACCAGGAGACAACACATTTTGGCCATAGCCAATTAAAACATTGAGCAACTCTATTACAGACTGAGACCTTGTTAAAGCCTCTAAATAATTCTGGAAAAAAAAAAACCTTAGGCCCCAAAGTTTAAATGTACACACAAGCCATGACAGTCGACATCACTGAACTGGTCGGTTGGGTCTAGTGGCACCCCAGCGTCTAGCATCCCCCGCCGGCTCCTTGCATGAAGGTGGCTCGTTCAGTAGCGGGCCATGGTTGCAAGTGGCATTTCTCTCCAGTGCACCTAGAGGCGGTTGGAAGCCGTGGGGCTGTGTGCAGTGGGTGCCGGACAGGGCCGTGCGACGGCAAACCCCCCTGATGGGTCACGGAGCACGTTAAAATATCCGGAACAGTCGGAGCCAAGACTCTAATCCGGGGATTACGGCTCACACACACACACACACACACACCGAAATCACTGGGTGGCCCCCAGTGCTTCATTCATGTTTTTATTGGGGGGGGGCAAATGCATGTGTTAAATATTGAGGGGAGCTATCCCCTGCACACACCCCCCCCCTAAATCTACGACTATGTGTTCAAACACACTTCACATTGCTGGCCTTTCACATCTTTGTAGCTGGTCTTAATCGATGACACCTCTGTGGGTGGCTGGTGATCGGGACAAATGTATTCTTTGAAAATCAATACCTTATTACAGACGCCTTGATTGCAACGATATCGTTTAGCAGATGCTATCATCCAAAGTGACTGGCAGTGAGTACAATTATACAAGTATTACAAGGAGCAGGTAGGGGTTAGGCATCTTGCTCAAGTAGGCCAACACTGGGGCTTGAACCCACGACCTTCCGGCTGGGAGTCCAACAGCCAGACCAGTGTCACCCGATGGTGACTCTCTCAAGGACAAAGTATTACTGCAGTTTTACCACAGGAAGTTACTGTGAGCCATATGTGTTCTTTTGACCTCCGGAACGTAGACACAGCCATGCACGTGTATTACACAACACACACACACAACATGTATACCGCATTAATATTCAGCACACACTAACTATACAATACAAAATAGCTACACAACACACACAAAAAGATAGTATCAAACACACCACACAAATACTTTCTCTCTCATGTAGGATAGGGCAGGATAGTCTAGAATGTTTAAGGTGATCTGGCGTGTTGGCCCCAAGATGGAGGCTTGTGGCTCTCCTGAGGGCCTGCTGCAGAATAGGTAAAGAGAATAGGTATAGTCTACAGGATTTGTTCTGGAATATATTTTACTATGACTTGTTACTATGGCTGGTGCAATGCAGAACCACCAGTGTTCTGTTCAGCGTGTCACTTCTCAAATAGACTGGTTCTGCAGAGAGATTTGCGGTTTGTCTGAATCAGACGAATCTGATGGCGAAATACATTTGGGAGTTGTAAGTTGTAAGTTCATTTTTCATTTTTATCCCCATTCAATGCAACAATCCCCTGTGTTCCCCATGTTGTAATAATGTATTACTAATGTTAGAAGGCTAGTGTATTGGGTACGTTTTAGCCTAGTTAAATAGTTCATTAGTAATTGTGTATTTATTTATATTGTATTTTTATGATATTGAACCTGTTTTCTATAGTATCTGTTGATTGGGCTGATAAAGATTCAAATAGTGGAGGGGGCAGGATAGTCTAATGGTCTAGGTGTTGGACTCCCAGCCACAAGGTCATGGGTT
>JAOEHI010044684.1:0-21132 GCA_025447815.1 Percopsis transmontana
CTGTGCTGGGTTTGCGCACACAGGTGCATGCCTTTATGTTAATTAACTGGTCTATTTAAGTTTTGCCAACAGCACAAATAGCTGTTGGTCATTGTTTTGCCTTGATGCCCTGTACGTTTGTCTTTTGTTATATTAAAACCACGCTTGAAGCGTTATACTCCTCTTTTGGTCCGTGTGTGTTCCTCTGGCTCGCGTTTACTCTCGCCCACAACCCACAGACGTTACAGGTCGTAACTATTAGGTAGGACTTAGAATGCCGAGTTACGACCTACGTGGTTTTTATATGGTTTTCATATTTTACATAAAGAAACAAAAAGTGCATAGTGTTTTTATATTAAAATCCACACATTTTATTTGTGGTTTTCAATATAAAACACACAATACATTGTGATACAGCTATTTGTGATACATTGCTATACTAATTTATTAAAAATGTAAAAATAGAGCTGAAAATACACTCGCTGTGTACCACCTGGGTAGTTTTATTTTCCGCCATGCTCGCTTCTAAAACATTGCCTGAAGGGCCAGCTGCCGGAAGGCAACTAGCCTACTAGTCCTACAGCAACATCTACAGGAGCAGAGTTTGTAGGCTATTTGATCACAGGGATTTGAGGGAAATTTAAGGAAACTTAATCTGTTTAAATCATGAATAATGTATCAATGATTGAATTCTATCCTTTTTGTATATCTATTCCCTGTCTTGTTCTGTATAGTTTCCTTGTGCTTAGTAATACATTATATATATATTTGTTTAATTATTTTTTATGTATCGATAGAAAGGGCTGGAAAATCAATACAATATCGTGGGAAAAAATATCCACTACTCAATTTTTTTTGCACAGCCCTAATCATAGCATATCATACATACCGGATGGTTACATTGCATTATATTGCTCATATTGTGTCGTATCATATTCCAACCATGCCAACGCATCCATATTTGTCCTTTAACATGATAGGGAAATGCCCGGCAGACTGAAGGGAGCAGCAAAGAACAATGAGCTCAATTTTCACTCATAGTTTCACTTCAGCTAAAAGGCAGTTTATCTATACCCCTGGGAATTGTTTTTGAAAGCCTAGTGGGCTCTCAAGGGAAAGTGTTAATTGGAATTTTATCTTAATGGTTTTCAGCTTAATTTCTTTTTCTTGTCCATTGAGGAGCACTGACATGTTAGCCTATGCTATTCTCTTCCTCATCAGTACGTAAGCTATGATGTTCGCTCTCTCAAATGCCAAAGGATTTTTTACGAATCCTTTAATAATAGCTGGCTGAATGAACATGCATACTGCATGCAATGCTGACGGCAGCTAGTACATATCTGAAGAGATTTGACCTGAATGTTCCAGGAAGGAGTGCTATGAACATCGTTCTCTGAATAGGGTACAACCTGTTAGGGAAGATAAAAAATGGTTACAGGCACCTTAAAAGTTATGTCTTCAACACATCCAGAATGAAGCCATGTTGAGCTGACAGCACTCTGACTAATACAAAAAAAAAAAAAAACGAAGACCTCCCAGCTCCAACGACAGATTAAAAACAGATTTACAACAATGAGGAGGTCAGTGTTGAAAGGCCAGCTTTGTGCTCTTTACAAAATGTCTCAATGCCTTGAGCTAAATCTGCTTCTTTCTTAAGAATTCAGAACATCGTCCCTCCTCCCTCTGCCCATGTTTCAAAAAACATTTGACTTGGGAAGAGTTGTACACTGTTTGTTTCTGTTTGTTTGAGAAAACCTGCTTTGATGGCCAATCCTATCTGCCTCAATAAATAGTGATTCTGTTTGTTTGCTGAACTCATCCCTTGATCCAAAATCAGTGAACCTTTACATCAAGAACATGAATCTGGATCTGAGACTGTTGCTTAGATCAGCGGTTCCCAAACTGTGGGTCGCAAAATGCTTAACTTTAAATTAAAAGCACACACATTATTAAAAAAGGTGGTTCCACATTTGAAAACATTCACATATTATGTAGTTTGTGCATTTTATTAAAGCACAAGGGGTTCATTCAATGTTTTTGGACTTGGCATGGTGATCGACGTGGTTAGGTTAAGTGGCATGACTACAGCGCTGCTCAAATTTTTATTTCCCAATGGTTTCTTTCACTCACAGTTGCACGACGACACTACAGTTTGGTATGGTATTTCCATTCAGATTGGCCTTCCTTGAGTTTTCAATGTGTTCAAAGTTCTTTCTTGAGTCTTATTGTTCAGCTCTGTACACTATGTGCTCTCTTTTTCTGGTTGGTCTAAGGTTCTTATTTATTTTATACACAGCCGCTGAACGGGACACAAACATAGTGTGGCCAGCATTTGTGATGTGTTATAATCTCCATCCTGGGTACTGCGAGCCCGCCTGCATGCTGTGGCACATTTCTATAAACTCTCATGGGCCTTTTGATTTCAGACATATGAAAACGTTGAAGATCAAGCAATGACTCACAGATCAAAACCATAAACCCGGGCATCTCTGGATTTTAATGAACAGGGGAGATGCAAAAGATACATTTGCTCCAAGCACGACAAAGCGGCACTGTGCTTAGTGGGGGTTATTTTATTTAATGTAGAGCATATTGGAGTTTCATGTGTGTTAAAGGCGTTATATAAATAAAAGAGTCAGACATGAATTGTTGCTATTATATAATTAGTTATTATATAGCTATATTCAGTATTGCAAGTAGACCCCTAGAAATGGACCCTTTTCACAGAGGTCAAACACAGGTCATAACCAATATGTCACCAATTGAGGGGAAACATGTCTATTCATGGTAAAACAAGGGCAAATGTACAAATGTTGACTATTTGCATTCAAACACCAGAAAAAAACATAATCTGGTGTGCTGGACACTCTGACAAGTTTGCTTTATTATAAACTTTGCAACAGAGAAACCTTTGGCTTTAAACATTACTAAACTACTGTTACATTTAAGTTATGAATACTAGTTACAATGTTACATAGCCACATAGCAAATATGAATATGAATTCTCCATCCACACAGCAGAGCCTCAAGGACAGTGGAGACCCTGCATGACATGACTGCAACAGATAATCCAAATATTTGTACATTTGTTGTTGGAGGGTCTGACTAACTTTTGACACTTTTGACTAAGGTCATATCAGCTGCTCATCTGCAACCCTTGTGATACCATCTTGATCTTGTGAGCTCCAGTTTGAATTCCGCTAGGAAGGGAGTTGTCCAATCAGCGGTAAGCTAAAGTTTTTCCTAAGATGACGACATCAGCAGATGTCCACTGATTGCCATTCCCACCATTACAAGATAAGCACCAAACTTTGTTGAGAAGGCTTGTGAGGCAATCTGCAGTTTTAACAGACTACAGCATTGAAGGCTTTTCTCCATAGAGAAGATGTATTTGCTGTGCTACCGAAGATTATAGGAAGAGTTTGATCGATCAGTTAGTGCCATTAATAGTGAAGAAGATGGGGCTGACAGAATCCCTCTGTTATTGTCGTGTTGCAAGTTAATAAACAGTATATGGATTCGTCAAGGATTCGTATTGTAACTCTTTATAGTGTTGGTAACATACTTATAGAAATTAAATCAACAGTACAAGGAGCATCCATGCCTTGGCATCAGCTTCCATGGCCGGATTAACCCACCAGAGGGCCCCTGGACAAATGCCAAGTGCCACAGTCATGGGTGTAGATTTTGTTTGAACATTGGGGGGGGGGGACATATTATGCGAGCATCAAACATTTTGTGCACCAATTTGTGCCTTTTCTGAATCAATTTATTGTGAAAATGTCTTTATTTACTTAAAGGAAAACAGAAATTTCAGGCACCAGGTGACAATACAAAATATAATGGAATATAATGCAGTAAGGCTCTCAGGCATTCTCTATTGCTTTCAAATATGTATTCTCCTGTAGATCAACATTTGTATGAGCTCATAATTCCTATTCAAATTTTGGGAGTAAAAAGACTTAACCCTGTCAGAGGCATTGTTGCGTCTATGAGTAGGGTTATTGCGGCTTTTCAAAATAAAAGTCCTCTGTGTCTTTCATGTTTTTATTGGGGGGAACATACGCACGTCTTGAGGGGGATGTATCACCTGCGTCCCCCTGTCCCGTACACCTATGGTCCAAGTCAACCGGGTATTGCCAGGTTTACCTTTCTCTCATCCAGCAGATCTCGGATGGTGGAATCAAGATTTCACACCTTCTGCAGAGCAGTTTCAGAGCAGTCGATGATACAGGGGGTGTTAGGGAAATTCTCTTTAAAGCACTGAGGCATTGTGTTCCGGATTGTCTCCCTCGGCAGACAGGGAATGTAGATCCTCATGTGTTTTTCCATAGTGTCAATCCAGCAGGAAAGGATTCTACTCACTACTCCCTGCGATACAGGAAAGTGCCCAGCTAGGTCACACTGTGATCAAAGAACACGCTCAGAGAAAAGACCAGTGTACAACACTGAGGTGCTGTCATTAGTCAGGATGGTGTGGGCTATACTGGCAATGCACTGCCACATTGTGTTTGTTTGTGGCAGTTGAGCTTGTTAACGGGTAGCTGGGATGAGTAGCTCTGGTCAGTAAGCGCTGGAACCTCCCACTGTGTATCAGCAGCTTTATGGGTTGGTACCTTTGCTATGACCACGGACATAACGTTGTATGTATTTGCACGTTATGTGTGATCCAGATAAAAGAGGCTGTAGATGTATATAACTGGGCGCTCTCACGGACGACAATCAGTTTTCGGCAGATGATCACTTTGAAGCAATGCACATTATGAATGTTGTTGATAATGTTAGTTTTTGTACCGGTAATACAGTGGCTAAAGTAAGCATAAATAGTTTCTGTATCTGGCGATCTCATTTTAAGTCTTCTTTTAAGTCTGCTGTGTGTGTGTGTGTTTGTATGCATTGCATTCTTTGTGATGATGTCATAAAATAACGTTTCCCCACTATAAAAAATCCCCACTACACCACTGGAAATGTATTAGAACCACCTTTATGACAAACACTTCTGCACTGAGAGGTTTCAGACTGATACTCGCGGTGAAATCAAACCAGAGCTTGCGAGATCACGATGGTATCACACGGCTGCTCATCTGCCTCTCTAATGTGACATTCGGGTAAAAATCAAGTGTAAAAAAAGCCTCATCCACAAAATGGAACCACTTAAACATGGATCACTAATTTTGAATTGAAATACTTTAAATTTAACAGGCGACACTGGTGTATCATGTTTTTTTTCATACACCATTTCTCTCTGATACATGTACTATAGCACATAATGGATAAGATCCCACCTGGTTATTAAAATGCCTTTGGCAGCCAAGCTTGCAAATGTTCAATTTCTGGAAGAAATTCTCCTGAATAATGATATCTGCCTAGCACAGTGTCACAGATGTCATAGTGCCAGTGCTCATGGTAATGTAGGTAAATTTGAGGTCACATACATGTGATTAAGACGGGTAGCTCTTCAGATCCATTCAGTCAGCACATCATTATGTGCACATTCAGACCAATGGAGAGAATGAATGCTAATACTAACAGTCCCAAATTAATTTATATATTCAAATATTTGTGTCTTGTGTTTAGTCTTCCGAGTATAAATAGCCTGTATGGGGTGTGTGTGTGTGTGTTTGTTTTTGTTGTTGATATTATTCATTCATACCTAATTTTTCACTATAAGTGACTTTAGATGCATTTTGTGTGTGTTTGTATTGCAAAGTAATATCTGTGGTAGATCATTTAGGTTTAGCATCCTAAACTTTACAAACAGCAGCCAAATGTGTGAGGATTTGTGAGGGCTGCTATTAACTCTATGCTATCTTATTTGTTGTTAATCTTTTCTCCCAGTAGGGTGGCTATAAACTCCTACACAATAGCCTGCGGTTGCATTAAAAAAATGTGGTGGATTCACCGCTGCAATTTCCATGTTTAGGCATCCGGGTATTCCACATGACAAGAAACTGAAACTGAGAAGCAGATTAATATAAACGTTGCCATTTGGTTTCAGCCAGAGTTGAAAGATGAGGAAACAGCTGTCAACAGACCCTGTTCAGCCTTGGGTTCAACCTTAATCTATTGGTTTCATGGTCCAAATAACAATGGCTTCTGTATTGACTCCTGCTTACGATGGAATTGAATCAGTTGATTGATCAGTTGAAACTAGATGAAGGTTAAACTGATGCAATGGGCCTGGCATCTTGTGATTCCTTGTAAGGGCGTTTCAAATGCTCACCTTGGTTACGCCGCTGTCACATGCAATATCGTGATGGAGCTTACAAGATGAATTTGGGAAATGAACTGTCACTGACACCATCTCCATATTTCTCCCTCTCCGCTCAGCAGATGCGCTAGCTGGCAGGCCAGTGTGTGTGTGTGTGTGTGTGTGTGTGTGTGCGCAAGCGATGAGTCAGCATTCTTATTATATGCCTGTATATCTTCTACTGCTACTGTATATCGTCTGAGGCATTTCTTAAACCTTTTGATAATAAAAAATAAATTTGAATCAATAGATTAAATGATGAATAGATTAAAGTATAGATCAAAGTATTGTGAGAATCGCACTATCGTTGTGCGATTCTCACAAGTTGGCCTATTTAAGCACCCTCCATTTTGAGCAGGCTGTTTACATATAAAGTGTAAACATTGCCAATCCCTCAGTAGAATTAGCATTTGGTCTCCAATCAGCAAAATTCATCATTGTGTCCCATTGTGTTTGGATATAAATTCAAAGCACGCAATAAGACAAAGCACACTCGTTGGCTTGGTCCCCATTGCTGTGTGTGGTTGCATAGGTCTGCCTCCTAGTGGCCCAAAAATGCACCTTTAAATAGATCAATTTCAATTTGTTTCATAAAAGATGTAGTGTTTATTTATTGTCCCTGGTAGGCCTACTCCGAGTAGAAGTAAAACCAAGGAGGTGTGACATTTGTTAGGATCTCATGGTGGTTGGTGGGAAAATGTTGCTTTTGCGCAGCTATTATGTGTGTGTACAGTACATATTAAAATACCCTTAACAACACAGGACATTTAAAAATTCTAGTATCTAGTATCAGGCGTGTCCCCCTCCAGCCTGCACCAGTCCTCCTTATCTAGGAAATAGGCGATCAATAGATTGCCCACACCCGTTTTCAATTCCCCCCCGTCCCGTGAACCACACCTCCCCACTGTCCCTCCCACACACACACACACACAGACAAACCACACACACCTCCACACGTACAATACTCTTATCCTAGTCTTATCCTACGTGGTTTTGGATCTACGTGAGGAATACGAAGAACACACGCAGGCAGGGGCGGTGCAAGAGATATTCTTTTGCTGGTGCTATTGAGTCACATTTCAACGAGGGTGCTCTGAATTTGAGGGTTTCCCATTAAAATGCCGTTTGCCACAGTTTAATTTCAAATGCAACACCCCCGAACACCAAAATACAATACGTTAGGCTACATTAAGTTGGATGTGTGGATATTTTGATATGCGAGTAATACGTGCGTAATACCATCCTTATATATCATAATATTATGCAGTCAAAAAATATGTATGCCTAAGGTGACTGTGTGTGCGTTCACAAATTGAATCACATTATTCAATAGTACCATACAAATTCTGAAATCAGACTCACCGAATGAAGATCGCTATTTGAAAACAATATTCATCCTGATTCCTGCGGTCCTTGCGAGCTAGTTTTACTTCAGTAATTGATCATGCGACATGAAAAATGCCACATGCAAAATGAGGTGGGCAGCCATAGGCAAGCTAGAAAGCTCAGGCCAGAGACATGGCTCTGGCTCAGGCTTGTCAAAGAATACGCCCAACATGGCAAACTCAAAACTTTATTGGTTAAAGAATATGACAATCAATAAGGCCATCCTCATTAGCTTCAACAGCAGAGGGGATTCACTCTAAAATCTGAAGGCCCAGCCCTGGGTAGGTTTATCTGATTGGATAAAAGCTCTAATTTATATGAGCTGCACTGGTGGAAGCAGCCTAACTGAGGGAGAGTGTAGCAATGAAATGACGTTAATAGCCTTGGGGTTTCCTTGCTTAGCAGTTGCTAGGCCAAATCTTTGTGTTGCTATAGCAACTCCAAGCTACCCCCTGGCGCCACCCATGCACGGGGGAAGCTTGGTTTAACATGTGTTATTGTAAATGTTAATAAATCCAGTATTTGCGTCACACGCCATTGTCCGATGTTCCAAGGGGTTCGTCGTCGGTCCAGGGTCGCTGTAAGGACACAGCAGAGGGAAAAGACAGACACGGGTAATCCAAAGTGGTAATCCACACAGGGTTCAAATTTTACTAAATGTTTATATCTTTTATTTGAAACTTGTAAGTAATATACAGTAATATACTGTAATATACAGTAAATCCACATACAATATTCTTAGTAGATATGTGTAACATCAAAGTTAGTTGGGCAACCATTAGTGAAATCAAAATCTTGCAAGTATTGTATAAAATCCTTAGAAGACAGTATGTAAGATGTCACATATATGAGACATTAAATTACATTGAAAAGCACATGATGAAATGACCAAAAAGAGTTTATGGAATTTCTAATATTTTATGACACAAAGATTGTCTCAGGTTATTTGCTCTAACTAGTGAATTTTCCTTAAATTATTACATGGGTTATATTTGTTATTTATTTAAGATTTTATGAGCAATTATACCCAATAAAATAGGCAAAATTAATTTTTATTTACACCTTTAGATTTATAAAGTTCTTGTGTATGCAGCAAATATTCAAAATTGACATGTAATGTATTTAATATTAGGTAAAATTAAATCAGATAAATAAAGACCCACTCACTAATTTCTTGCCATAGAAAGATTTAATTTTGCGCATAATTAGTATATAAGTTGCATATTTAAATAAAAATTTTAAGTGGCAGGGTTAGGGTTAGGCTTTTCTTTACATGCTCTAAATTTATTAAGATGCTACTTTAATAATTGTTTTGCCTCTATACACTTGTGTCCTTTTGGACGTTAAATGAAATAAATAAATGTTAATGACATGCATTGCAAAATGTATTAAAGAAGAATCAATGCACCTTTTGTAGTAAACTTTTCACTCTGCTGTGCGCTGTTTCATTATAGATTTGACAGAGAAGGGTTTCTCACACTAAATTTCACTAACAATAAAAGCATGAATGTGAATGTGAACATGATGTGACCATTTTACCGCTATAAATATACCGGAAACTTCATCAAGCTAACGTTACCTTCACTCGACACGGACTGTACGGAGCACGGTGTTGGGTAATGTGCGATGTTGTGGGTAATGCACATACGCAGACCCGCTAGTAGCACATATCGACAGAAGAACACCGGTGAGGGACATGTAGTCAGGTTCACTATATATTTTTGTGGGAATTTTTGTGGGATTTGGTAAACTATACATTTTTGGAAAGGTTATTGTATAAGCCCAGATGCATTTGCCCAGATGTCTATGTGGCGGCCATATTGATTTTTTTTTTAAATGGCCGCTGTAAAACTTTAATTTGTAATATCTCGGCTTCTGAATAAGCTGAAATGTTGATTTTAACTGCTAAACCCACATTTTTAGGGTCAGGGAATCCAATGGTGCTAGTTACAAAGCTACAAGACTTTACCACATTAACCCATAGATTCATAAGTGGGTCAAAAATGACCCGGTGTGGTTGTTTTCTTGCAATATTATTGTAATGAAAAGTTGTTCGCATTTAATAATCCATGTTCCTCAAAAAACATGTTTTTTTATCATCCCATTGAAATACATCCACAATATGGGTAAAAAAAACCATTGAAGAGTTTAAAATTAGCTAAGGTGAAACGTGGATGTTCTGGAACTATCGACATGCACATTATGATTAAGCAACCTTTTTAATTAGACAGTTATATGCATCATCATAATCATCATCACTTTTATACATCACGGCTTGGGAATCGTCATCGTTCTAGCACTGGCTGCTGCACTGACACATGTCAGTACAGGCTAAGTCCTTAGCTCTGCAGGAGCACCTTCCAGAAGAGCAGTCAGATTTACACTTGTATTAAACCAACTCAAGGATGGCCTTTGGGGCTGGGAGGACCTCTGTGGTCACTGGTTTGAGCATGCCATCCGAGTGTTTGAAGTATCCGTTTTGCAGAGGATCCAGCTGTGGATCCTGCAGAGCAATGGCTGCCTGTGCCCATCTTGTTTGGACATGGATTCTCAAGATGTGCTGCTTCAGAGCTCCAAGTGTTGGAGGGAGCTTGTCACTTTCTGCCCTATGTTTGCAGAAGAGATGCCATCGCAGTTGAGGGATTGCCTTGATGTTGATCCCCTTGGGTGAGTAAGCTGCACATATAAAGGATTCCAGGGCTGACAGCATTTCTTCTGTCACCTCTACTTCATCCAAAAGCATCTGCAGAGCTTTGACAATATCGTCACCTGCTTTGAGGTAGACAGTGAAGCATCTAATGTGCATCTAATGTGCTTAAATGTGAAGCATCTCTACATGGTAGGGAGTGACTGATAGGCTCTGTGCATCAGCCATGATCAGAGGTTCTGCAACAGGTTCTTTAAAAGGATCAACCTTCTGGTACACTGCAGTGATCGTTCCGTGAGTGGTGCCTTTTCCATCAGGAGTGTCCTCTGCAAAGTCTATGTTATCTACTGCAAAAAACACGAAGGTCCCCTTCTTTAGGAATGGTGGTACATAGAGGCCTTGGTGTGCTTTGATGTTTTCTACAACAGCCTTGGACAAAGCAGTTTCCATGAGAAGGGCACAGCCATGTGAAACAGAGTAGCCATGAGCATTGAGAAGATTCATCAGCTTCTTGTTGCATGTGTCATGGTGGACAGTCAGTTCTAGTCCCAGAACCTTGGGGTTCTCTCGTGCTTGGGGTGATCTGAATGATGCTGATTCACTGCTCGGCATGTACTTTACCTGTGCACAGGATTTGAACCCATACATGATATGGTTCTCTTTTCAGTTTGCAGCTTTTCAGCAGGCCCAACCATTACCCAATGTATTAAGGTGTGTAGTTCAGCTGGAACATCACCAATGTCACTAAATACCTTTATGAGATTTCTCTCCTTGGTCGTGGTAAAGGTTGCAAAGCTTTTCCCTATTACCTGTGCTGCTTTGTAGATTGTCTTCATGCTGTTCTCCTCTTCCTTGCCAGCTGTCATTGTGGTAGTAACCATGTCCTCTTCACCTGCATCTGGGGAGTAGAGGACTGCTGGCTTCTTTCTATTTGGACGAACAGACACCAGGTGTGGCAAATCAGTGAGGATTCTTTCTTTCAGCCATTTTCTATTGAATGCAGGTACATGAGTTTCCAAGACTTCTGAACCAATCAAATTGAGTTATGTCCTTGATATTATCAATTTAGACAACAGAATTGTGTATCACGATATATTCAAAATGGGTCTTAAATTTCATTTTGAGTGGCAGTAAAGGGTTATAGTGTTTTTTGTCAGAATATTGATGTTAAATGTTATCTTATTAACAGTTTCTGTCTGCCAGTCATTTATTGATTGCTAAGCCAAACAATTATTTTATTTATCTGATAACTTTAGAACACATGGAGAGGACGTTTGCAGTGGTGCGGTGGAGTGAAGGTGAGGATTTTGGGAAGCTCAGGGACATTAAACTCATGCCAAAAGGGGGTATGATGATTCCAAGATGGACCAGGATGGGAATCCCTTTGCCACCTACTCAGCCATTATTGAATGGCGCCATGGGAGGAAACAATGAGGAGGCTGGCCTTACTACAGAGGCACTGTCATTTTTGTTAGTGGTAAGTTAGAGTTACTATGGTTTTAAGCGGATGACTGAAGACTTTCTCGCATTTGTTGTGCGGTATAAATGATAATAAGTATAATTTCAGTCTTAGTGTTACAAGCGAGAGATCTGGTGTAATCAGCTGTTTGCGTATAACTCTGGTTTATGTATTTTGCTTTTGTTTTCTAGATACTCGTTTTGAGACAATCCGTAAACTGAACTCACTGCTGAAGGAAGAAGAACCTGCAGAGCTGACAAAGAGGGCGTCAGTGTCTTCCCCAAAAATATGGGGACAATTCAGATTGCTCAACTGATCTTGAGACTCAGTCGTTGCAAGTAAAGGTGACGTTAATTTACTTTTAGCTCCTATGCAATGACCATATTTCCCAGTGGTACAATGTACATAAAATGTGTAATAGGCATTACTATCTAGCTAAAAAAAATCTGTAGGGATTATTGATTCTTGATATTGATTCTCTTGTACATAATGGCTGCTCAACTCCTGCAATAGCTGTGTTAGTTTTCTGTCTCAATAATTATTTTTTCCTATCTCTTGACACCCAGAAGTCAGACAGACCCCGCAGAAGAGTTTCTTAAGCAATAAGGACAATCACAGCCTTCTTCAGATAATCACAACAGTCCGACTCAGACTGTTGTTGAATTAAAGCAGGAGATCAAGGTCCTGAAAGCAGAGAACGCAAAGTTGAAGGAGATTGTTCTTCAAGGTATCACTGATTCATATCAAACATTGAACCACCAATACACTTTTTTTCTGAATGACTGTAAGCTGGATTGACTGTATTGTAGGCTACTTTGTCCTAAAGAAGAGTGATAATAATTAATTATTTGTTTTTGATATACTGTGTCTAGATGTGCCAGGACTCCTAATGAGCTTGAGTAATATAATCGATTCGGCTGCAACTCCTAGGAGATCAATGGTGGAGCCTACCACACCATTGCCGGCCCTTCCAGGGTCTCCGCAGTCCAGGTCAATTCTCCATGTGCCACTTCGCTCTCCCTCCCCAGATCTACGCTGTCCAGTTCCACATCTGCGTCTCCATCACTGACTGTCTCCCAGTCTTCTAAGGTAATTGTTTTTTAAAGAATAAATAAATACAGCACATAAAATAGATCTATTGCTTGTCAGACTTGCTTTTAATGAGTATGGCAGATCTAATGTGCTTAAATGTCTAAAGTCTGTTTGGCAGAAGAAATCATACATACCGGTATTCTAACTTTAAATGCTCACCTTGTGTCCTTGTCTAAACAGGTCCCAGGATGGGACCTGTTTAGACAAGGACACAAGGACAAGGACACCAAGACAAGGAGTCATGGTTGAGAAATTGGCGTGGGCCTACGCCCTCAATGCCAATTCGGCGACAGTCTTTGTGAGGCATCTGCTCACCGCAATCTTTCCAGTGGAAATACTGCTGGTGAGCAATCTTCGGGGGAACAAACGAGGCGGAGGAGATGCTTGTCTACCATTGGACAAAAATAAATTGGATGCCATTTACAGTATGTATTCATCTTTTTAATGGGTGTTTCACCAATAGTCTCTGCTTTTGTGTATTTCCTGATTTCAGCCTACTGTAATAATGTTTTGAATCTTTTTTTTTGTTCATGTTTAGGTGCAACTCTTGAGAGGTGGCCAGGGACCCAGCTGTATGAGGAAAAATTGGAAAGTGGCCACTTTCATGAGTAAATCATAATGTGAGACATATAACTCATAAGACAAACAATACATATAAAACATAAACATTTACTATTGTTACTATTTCTGTTTCTTTTCTATATGGGATACTTTTCTTTGCTCAGGGTGACAGAGTAGCCTCAATGCTGGCTTACTCTTGATTGTCTGTCTCTCAGCTGGGAGAGTGATTGTTTGATTCGCCGCACCTGTCTGGCAGGTAGCGTCCCTTCCAGACCCTGCCTCTCTGTGGACGTTTCCTTGGAACCCGTTTTACCTCCATCTCCCCACAGTGGGCATTTGCTATTGCCTTTATATAAAAAAAAAATAAGACATTCTGAGAAATAGAACATTTGGAGAACTAGCACTGGCAAGTCATTTCCCATCTTCCCCACAATAACTCATACTTCAGTCCCCTGGACTCCACTAATAACGGCAAACTCTAAAGGTCATTTTAGATTATTCACTTCAGCTGCACAAAGCAAAAAGGGTCACTCGGATTATACTCTAAACTAAACACATGCAAACACACGCAGACACACATGGATAAAGACAAACTGTCAGAACACACATACACTCACAGAGATAGTGACAAACAGCAGCACTGGCTGAACTTGGGAATTGTATCTGTGTGGTGAAAACTAGAAGGAAACTGGAGAACAGTGCATTCACCTCCCACCAGCAGACCAAGGCTGTTCTCATTATAGAGTGGCTTTTTGGTACAAATGGACACATCTCATGATCTCGTGAGATGTGTCCTCTGTCCTCTATGTCAACAATAACCTTTTTTTTTTATTTTGACCCAGTGACCCAGATTCTACTATTCACTACTATTCAATTGCAGTCTTCTTGTATGATGACCCCCTGTTTCTTTAAAGATAATTTGTCTCTCCTTTATCAGCCAATTCAGTGAATGTGGGCCGTTGTAATTTCACCAAGCTGGTCTGTACACCATTTTTACCTTTTTTTAGATAAACTTATTTAAAAAAATTATCAACATGTATGTAACAAAGACACTATTGTGTATAATTCTACTCCAAGACAACTGTCAAGCCATAATATTTGTATATCTACTATTTAATTTATTTTTGTATTCTAAATAGTTCTAATGTGCTAAATGCCAGTATGTTCAGCATGAAGGCTAGATTCTGTATCTGAAAAATGTGTATGAAATTATTTTCCAAACATGCAGTGTACAGCTAGAAATGTAAACACAATGTGTAATGCAGCCCAAAATCTCCTAATTGGAATTAAGTAATGTGATCTGAAGGCATGGGTACACACTGTGTTATACAGTGCAGTCACATACACAGTGCTAGCATTGTAGATTAGTGTCAAAAATATTTGTTTTCAAATATTTTTGAGTCACAAACCAGATGATTTTTCTGCAGCACAACACCGCATTGTAGCAGCCCCTGTTTGAGCTTTCCCCTTTGACAGGGTGTGGTTCTGAAAACAATGCTGAAAAGATAAAGAATTTAATTAACCTTTATGTCGGATCGGCAGTTTTTGTTTTGCTTGTGATATTAAGACGGGGAACACAGTGTGAAGCCAAGACAATGTTTACCTATATGCACCAGTGATGCTTTATTGTCTACCATATTATTTTCAGTTATGGCTCTGGTTTCTACAATTCTTTCAGTTTGATGGCATTTATTCGGTTAACATATTGCCTCAAAATGTGAGACATGTCTCTCAGTAGCCACCAGCGTCCATAAGACAACTTCAGCATCAGAGGTTTTCTAAGGAACTCTAAGGCAACTTCGTCGAAACAGCTGCGGCTTTTACCCATCTCTGTAACCCTGTCATCTCGTGCTGAGACCATTCAGTTGACAAGATGCCAGCCATTAACCGTAAAAATTAGGGGTCTAATCACTACTAATTCAGACATACTGTATAACTAGAGGCCAAAGGTTTGGACGATACACTAGCATAGCAGGGCATGTGTTCACTATGCCATTCTCTTATTGTGTGGTACAATGACTCCAGGGGGCCAGGGCATGGCTGGTGGAAGGGCAATGTGGATGGATTATATGTGACGGCCCAGACTCATCATTCACATGAACTCAAATAATGAGCAAGGATTATTGTTTGCACCATCTGACTCCTTGTCCAACTGCTGGCCTAAACTGTCAAATGATTTTGGACTTTGATTAATTCACCTTGAGGCCTACACCACTGACTATGTGGATATTGTTTAAGCAGCTGTCATCTCAATAAGAAATCTTGCTAAAACCCTGTTGTCTTGCCAAGCCACACAAGCCACTAAAGGAGTCTCTTGCTGGCTTATGAAGTCATTTATCTATTTCATGAAGCCACGATTTTTTTTTATTCAGTCAAGTTACTGCTACTATTCCGCAATATTGCATAAAAACAGCATGGTACTGCTTCTGGAAAATACCTTATCCATTGATATAATGTACCCTTCATCTTGTTTAGCCATCCGTGTTGTGCCAGATCTGCCTGTTCGGCTTGACTGAAAACCACCATGTGCTGCAAAGGGACTGTCGGATGAATCCTTCACGCTACAGAAGCACAGGTAATGCTCATTGTATTAGTGTACACCCATTAGAGAAACTGCTCCACTTTGCCCATTAACTATGTGTTTCATAGGTTTACAAAATGTGTATGCCATAGCATTTATGCAACAGCAGTATGGAGGCACTGCGCTGCCAATGTGTTGAATGACTGGAAGGATTGTCCATGTTACCAGCAGCTTGGCCCGCATGCTTCTCTCTGCTGCTGCCTCCAGAGAGTCCAGTTTGAGCCCCGGAAGGGATATAGTCAGTCTCCTTTTGCATCAAAGCCTCCCCAACTCTGATGCAAAATATGCATATGAACACGATGACATCATCACAAAACATTATAGGTAACTATGAGAATAACGTATATTATTTACTGCTATATTTTCATAGAAAACAATAACAATTCAGTTATCCAGTAACAATTCAGTTATCCAGTAACAATTCAGTCCAATCTAACAAATACAGTTGGCCCTTATCAGCAGACTCAATTATGATATTTTTTTAGCTACATTGTACTCCATGTCTTTGTTATGAGTCCTAAGACCCTGACCTGCGATCTGCGGCATCGACAGCTGAGTACCTCAGGTGCCACATGGAAATGTGTCCCTCAGCTCTCCGAGCACAAAGGCATGCTTACCATTGCACTAGCTGCAAGACATGCTTAGATACAGTATATCCTATAACATCCAAATGATTCACATACGTACATTGCTAATACAGGGATTCCATGTGATTATTACAATTACAATGAGATAATTTACCCAAAGCGGCTTATAGTATCAAGTATCAAGGAGCAGGTAGGTGCTTTCCTTCTAGGTGCACCTTCATTTAAGGATGCTTACATGTTGCTAAAGAGAAATAGTACTGAAAAACGGGAAACAAAATTATTCATTTACACAGAAGTGTCTCAACAGTGCTTACAGAATTTAAATTGGCTAGCCGTTAAGGTCAATACTAGGTACCAGAGTGTGCTGATGAAATGTCCCGGGTGCTAACCTAAAGGTACGCCTCAGTTTGTGTCTGGGATTAACCAGTGTTTTGGTGTGAAGCTCTGATAGGGCATTCCCCTCCCATACCTCAATGCTGAGCAGCTCGCAGTCCTCTCTACTCCCCTTACAGCGCCAATGAAATCACATATTCTCTACCCCTCCCGCCATGGCCATGTGCACTTTTGTGCACATTTGATTCAAAACATAAACAATGAGCTAAGAGGAAATATTTAGGGGTTCTGCGGGCATTGTAAAGCGATCAAGGAGTGTACCTTTAAGAGCCTCAAACCCTGCTGATCTGCTGCATCAAAAATAAAGACTTAGACACTTAGTCAGACTACATTAATGTTTTATTAAATGTATTAAATTAAATGCAAAAGACACTGTTGGGCAGAAACGAAGGAAAGGTGACATACTGTGCTACTTTTTGCTTTAACAAATTATCTCTTTCTGAGCTACATTGTGATTATTTGACACAGTAACCAGTAATTCTAACTCTAATAAAAGACGTTTGTGTTTCAGGTTTAGTTAGAGAGGTTGAAAAGAGACAGAAAGGCCTGATAGTTGATCGCTCTGTACGCTTCCTAATAGCTCTGTTTATAATGAGGCGGCAGGGTGGCATAGATTAGCCGTTTGGTCGGCCAACTCCCAATCAAAAGGTTCGATCCAAGCATGCCTGGCTTACCTAAGCATCCTTGAGCGAGATGCCTAACCCCTACAAGATGCCCCTACCCCTTGTAACTGCACTCACTGTAAGTCACTTCAGATAAAAGCATCTGCTAAATGACCTAATTGTATAGGCTTATACTATAATCTTGCTGAAATAGTGGATGCTGAGCAGTGTAAACGTGTCTATGCCAAAGTAATGTGAACAGTACGCAATGTTTGTGTTAAACAGGGAATACGGGTTTATTTCCCTGTTGAGGCTCCAGCTGAACGTGCGCGTGTGCGCACGCACACACGCAAACATTTACAGTTGACATTTCCAATTGTGCTTAACCTTGTATCGTTGTTTGAAAAAGGCTCTCTATCCATTGCCAACAAGTACTGCGGCACGGTTTACTGGCGTGCTGTGCTCTGCATTGGACCCAAAAAACTGATGACTGGATTTGAGATTCGGGTAGCTGTGGCGTTGTGCTGACCCCCCCCCCAATACATATCTACAGTTGGTACTGCTCTGCTAGGTGACCGGCCTCCTGTCTCTGCCGATTCGTCCCCATCGGAGATCAGGCCATTCAGGGCCGTGTCTGTTGGGAGTTGGACAGCTAGCCAGAGCTGTCGTCGTACGGAGAGCAGATCAGAGGATAGAGCATGTTTCCACTGTGGGGCTCCTGTGCTGAGTGTCAGGGGGTACGAGATGCTTCCTGTCTGTGAGGGAATCGGTGGTTCGCTGACAGATGGGAGTTAGGCACATTTATCTGAAAGGTTTCCCCTAGGAAAAGAGGTGAGAAGACTGCAGTTCAAGTGGTAGTATGAAAGTTAAAATATTATTTTAAAATCTTCCACGTAGGGCAGGGTATGTAGTGTGTACCGTGTGTGGTGATAACTGCTCTCTGCCAATAAATACACTATCGCTTTAAGCCGAACCCAGAATTCCGGACCATGGCAACAGTCTACTGTAATCCTGAATTGCATCCAGGCTGGATACATGTTTTTTTGTTATGTTTAGCAAAAGTGACTTAGAATGAGTAGAATTACAAGTATTACAAAGAGCAGATAGGGGTGAGCATCTTGCTCAAGGATGTTTACAGGAAGTCCAATTCCGGGGCTTAAAACTATGACCCTACAGCTGGAAGTAGACCACTAGACCATCCTGGTAATACTAAGAATACATTTAGACAGGACAGCTATTTTCCTGTAGCTATCGTAATTTCAACAACCCACGTATAGCCACCAAATTCCTATTAGCAATGACACACTAACGCTGGACAACGCTGTGTCAGTGTGTCCGTGTCTTTTTTATCTTGCATGCTCAGCTTTTAGCCAGCTGATAACGTGCTTGTCATTCATGTGTTATGTCACTAATTACTACATATCTAGTCAACTAGTTCTTAACTGCGTCTGTGGCTTACGCATACATAGTGAATGTGTTATTGATTTGATTGTTTAAACTTTATGGCTTGGATTTGAGTGTTTGTTTTTATATGCCATGCATTATTACACAAAACCCTTTTGGAAACGGGGACATTTGTGTCAGCGACCAGTAGAATTATTGGACTATAATTCCGATATATATTCATTTGTTGTGTTCTGTTAAGTGGACCTATATATCTTATAACTATATATCTCATATATGTCATTCCCTTCCATTTCATTGTAAAACCATCAGCAATGATACTGTACAGGCCTGCTAGGGCACCTATCAGAGTGATTAAAATGATCACAGCAGAATAGATAATACGACAACAGTCATCTCATCACTGATAGTGGCCTAACACGCACGAAGGCTATGAATGCATTAACATTTAGGCGCGTTATTAAAAGCAAGGGGCAATTAAAGCATTACCCATTAGTTGGTGAGGTCAACACACTGGACTGCTGGATGAGGCGTTGTGTTTACAGACCCCGCCGATGTGTGGTGAGAATACGCAGCGCAGTAAAATGAGACGGATTGCCATACGCTGAGGTATGAGAGGAACCCTCGTGCCAGTGAAAAGGTCATCTCCCCCATTCAACAGGTAAACAGCCAAGATATCAGATTCAGTTAAGAGGCACAACAATACACAGTGACATTTAAACTAATTGTGCTTGAACAAAACACGTCACAGAGATTGCTCAGAAGTTCTCCAAGTATGATATTTGGACTTAGAAAACTGAGACTAATAAATAAAATGACAAAATTAGACAAAATACAATTAAAAAAAATAAACATTGTGAAAAACAGGACGCGGTAATGTACAAAAAGCCCTTCTTATGCTGACAGGCTCCCACATATCAGAACATACTATTTTGTGTAGCGGCTTGCTTGCTAAAGCATGTGGATGATGTGCTTCTTTCAAAATTTAATTCAGTTAAATCAGAAACAGTATTATGGCCAGCTCATTTGGCTCTTGGCGTTTGGAGACCTTTTCTGCTTCAGACCACAAACAATCACTTTTTGCCAGCCACCCTGACAGATTATCTATCCAAGCCAAAACCCAGCTCCTCCCCTTAAAAAAAGGCTCGTTCAGTTCAGCAATGTTTCATGAAATGCAATATGACTGACAGTAAGCCCTATTAGGGCAGACCACATTAGCTCCACTTTCTCTTCCCCTAACCTGGCTCCAGGCTGGCACTTCCACTGCTTCGGTTTGTCTTGTTTTGTTTGGACCATGCAACAGCCAGTACATTTGTTGGTCATTTGTTATTTTTCTATTCAATGCAATATTCTATATAAAACATAATACCGTTTTTATTATTGGCTTCTGGTGTCAGATATTTATTCTGATTTACAATTAAGTTCATGTTTTTTGTATCTTAACACCTAAACGAAGTGGGAGGGGAATAGCCTCTTCGAAACCAAACAGTGTTGACCACTAAACTACCCTCTGGGGCAGGGTCGTCTAGTGGTCTGGGTGTTGGACTCCTAGCCAGAAGGTTGTGGGTTCAAGCCCCAGAGTGTGCCTACCTGTCAGCATCCTTGAGCGAGATGCCTAACCCCTACCTGCTCCATGTAATTGTAAGTTGCTCTGGATAAAAGTGTCTGCTAATTGTAAATGTACAATATTTTCAATTTAGAACCTGCAGTCTAACTTAACTCTGGCAGGGCCTTGTGATCACTACTATCTTTAGCCTGAGAATCCAGGTCTTCTCAGAACGGACACAGAGGATTTTAATTTTCGTCCACAAGGAGCTCAGAATGGCAGGTTAAATCAGTACCATTGTAAGACTAAAAGAGACTTGGCATACGCAAACACAAGCACGAATTCCTTCCCGGAGGAGCTCCTGCACATTAACTCTGGCACAAGATGTTCAGCCCCCCACATGTACTGTAGTGTGTTAACCCATGACTGCATAGCCAATTTCAATGCCACCCCAGTCATCCTTCTAGGCACAGATAACCAAAACATATAGGCTCACTGTGGATTAAACGGTAGAGGGGAAAAGGTGAGGGAGGGGGGGGGGGGGGGGGGGGGCCGAACATTTTGAGCCATTTTAAATTTTTTTATTTTAAACAACCCCCGGGCATTAACTTTGTTACCACCCATTGCCCGGGGGTACGTATTGAA
>JAOEHI010044695.1:3795-21130 GCA_025447815.1 Percopsis transmontana
ATAAAGTCTGTACCCATACCTATACTGTATGTGTGTGAGTGTTAACGAGACATGTCTTTTCACCACTCTGCCCCTGGTGGCCAATAAATTGACTCTTTAAGAAATTCTACTCAATTCAAAGGTCAAAGAATAAGGTTTTTGATCCAGGGGTAAGGAAGAATTCTGAGCACACACAATATTGCACCATATAGTTTATAGGCCAAAATGCAGGGCTAATAATCTAGTTCAGATGTAGCGATGCTATTCATTTCTTGTTTTGCTGTCGTCAGAACCTTGAGGGGCCATTCCTCAAAATTGTCATGTGTCAGCACTAAACAAATGCTGGCCCCCAACAAAACCATTCACATCACATTCTATTTCATTCTGTGATGTTGATAGAATCTATTTTTTGCTAATGTAATAAGTTCATATTTATCATATGAGCCTCCATACCCCCCATTTTCATCTCCAGGGGCAACGTCTGCTCGTGGTTAAGAAAATTTAATCTGCTGATGTAACCAAATTGGCAACAATGTGATAAAACATAGACAGTGCAACTGCCTCTGGATGTTAGCATAAGAAGCCCAAGGAAATCATTAAGTAATTAAACAGGCCCCAATGCAATTTAACAGAATTCTTTTATTTACACTTTACACTAGTACACTCAAATATTTTTCCATTCCAACGAGAATGTAAGATGGTGTTTTTAATAGTCTCCATATTTAAAGGGAAATACGTTCATTTTACTCTGGAGAGATAACAACTATTAATTTAAGCTAAAATGCTTGTGGTGTATATTGGTTGCTTTGATTTACTTAGTATTCAGGCTAACGTCCTTCCCTCTTAGGGAACTTCATAAGTGCATATCTATTGTAATCTATATTGTAATTGTAATTTATTCATTGGAAACTATTCTATTTAATTGTGAAATGCATGTGAGGAGTGATGACGATTTACCGTTTATTCCTTGTTTAAATTGAAAGGTTTTTCATGTTCTTGGATTGCATGGGTAAGCTCTGGGGTGGTGGTGGGTGGGTGGTAGGGGGGCAGTTCACACTGCAGGTACTGTATTCTGTCCTATCTGATATGGCACGGGGCCCAACAACGTCTGCAGTTCAGGGCCCCACCTCCCTCTGGGAGTGCCATCGCCCCCTCACTGTCCGGCCCCCCCAGCTAACAGGAAATGATCCATCTTCTGCATCTGTGTTTGTGTGTGTGTGTGTGTGAAAGAAAAAGTACATGCATTGATTTGGGGGGTCCTGGCTGTCAGATCAAAGGCAACACCCTAAACATCTAAGTGATGTTGGAGCCTGCCCTCCATATCTCCTTTCCTGTAACCGGGAGACTAGACCTGTTCTTTGTTGGAATTGTGCCTTCATTCCTCTCATCCACTCCAGAAAGGACATAGTTTCAAATCAACTGAGGTGTGATGTTTGCCACTGTTGCAGGCTGACCCTGACCCACCTCTTCATTGTGTGTGAGCGTACAGACCCTATTTGCTCTCCGACAGTTCCAGACTCTGTATAGTAACGCATTCCACAGAGGGTGACGGGTCATCGCAGCGGCTGAAGGATAAGACTGATTTGCAGGCTGCCGTAATGTGTTTAACCTGAGATTAGGACCAGGAATGTCAACTATGACGTTGAGGGAAAACGCTGTGTGATGTTTCAGTAATCAGTCATTGCTACCGGTAAGCAGGCGTGATGCCACACAAGACAATATAGGCATAGTGGTAGCTGGGCAAAAACAGTGCTTCATCTTTGATCAATCTTGTTGGAGTCTGAAAGAGGGAATAATAATCCATACTTCTTTTGTTTATCAAACTTCCTTCGCATGACATATGCCATTAACAAGGAATATTTTACAATAGCGAAACTGAACCCCTTGGTTCTAGCATCCAGCTAGGAGTTCCAAAAAACAAGAGCAGAGGGGAGAAAATTTCAATTGCAATTGAGACCAGAGTTGCAATACGCTTGTTTTGGTTCGAAACTCAGAGTGCATGCCCCTCCTCCCCCTCTAGCTACCATAGTTTCATGTCTTCTCTACCCCTCCCCCTATAGCAGTGGACCTTTAAAAATCAACAACTCAAAACAACTCATCATCTCATGAAAAGAAGATTCAGTCTGCACAGTATCCATATTGAAAACATTAGTGCATCACATGCTTTATTTCATCTAACAAAACCACTTTGACACAAGTTACAAAAAATATGTTTAAATAGATTGGCAAATTTACATTTTAATGAGGTAAAAGCAAAAGTTATCGAAGGCACCTTTCTTCAGGGTTATAATTTTTTTATTCTAATTCAAATTCAACATTGTTTTGTTGAGGTGGAATAAAAACAGAAAATGCAACAGCTTTCTTCTGGAAAGCTGTTTTACATACACAAACATTAAATTATGTAATTTTAGTAAGCTAATAAACATGTTTTGAAGTTTTACAAGTCCCAGATATAATTTACACTGCATGTACCTTTAGCGAACACGCCATGGTTTATTCTTTGTTGCTGTTACAAGTTGGAATATATGCAATACACGTGAAACGAATCTCTTGGAGAAAACATTTAGGAAATTCTTTCGCTCCGACCTCATTTTGTTTTTGAGTTTTCTTTAAGCTGCATTGGATGACACCCAGAAACAGGCTCGGTTTTGAGGCTGTGTAATGTGGCTGTCTGTCTCCATTTAAAACAGTGTGTAGCCTACTGTATATCTCGTTATACTTAGTGTTTGGCTGTATATTGTAACTAATCTAGGGTGTGGAAGGTCGCAGGTCACAATAAAGAAAGGCTTGTCCCAATCAGTTCCTAAAAAACGATATCATATTTTCCAAGTTAGATAAGTGATATCAACATGTATTTTAAAAATGTGCACGTGTAGTATCAAACTTAGAAGACATATTACCATTTTACTGATATTGTGGCTGAGCTATTACGCTTTGCGACACATTACATTCATGATAGTACATTTACATGACATTTATTATAATCCTTTTTACCATAATTACAGCTGTATTGAAATAGTAAAATTGTGCATAATTTTTAAGTTCTCTCATGCACAGAGATGTGATAGCAATGATTACACACGTTGGTACGGATGTTCTCATTTTTTATATTCAAAAGAGGAAAGGCGAGCACTCAGAAGTGGGCTTTTGGCGGGTCTCTGTCATTTGTCAGCCAATAACAAATGCAAATGTTGTGAATCCCAGTCCAGGACCTAATCCAATAATAACGTGGCATCTTGAACTTTGAAAATTATACGCTCTCTCTGGAAAGACGTGTGTAACTGCCAGCAAATACCTCAACTGATGCTCCAAACTAGATTTTAACTAGATTTTGAAGGTCACCTTGTAACCAAGCATGAATGTCTTTTCACATAGTATGCAAAAAAAAATATGTACAAAAGACACACACATTCTTTGAATACGGTGTACAGAAAGGACAATAATGATAATCATAGAAAAACAATATATCATACAAATGATACGTTTATGGTCTGCTTGTTATAAGCAGCTTTCTAAATATTTCCCACTCTCCTATTTCTTTAGAACATATGTGTAGAGAGATTCCCGGAGGTAAAAAAAAGTCTAGAGAGAGAGTAGGAAGTCCATTCCTCCACGCCGTTACCCACAAGTCCAAGAGGAGTGTGAAAAATCAAGTAAATGCGTAAAATTCACACAAGGTTGACATTATTCTCCTTTTGATATCGATGAGTTCTTCGTTCCAGCCTGATAAGTGACAGCAGACTACAAATTTCTTTAAATGTCTTTAAGCATGTCGGTTAGTCTTGTTTTGTTCAGAAACCAGTTCGGCTAATTGCTCCGGAAGTCTGTCTCTTTTGTTTCACCCAAAAGCTTCTTTTCAGAGTGCAGTATCAATAAAGGATTATAGGCAACAGCAGCTTGTGGCTTTAAATTAAAGAACTAGGCTGACTCGAAGTCCAACTAAATATCTCCCATGGTCAATGAAATGAGATGAGACGACAGAATAGAGCAAGAGTGCCCCTCGGAAGTGTTAACAGGGGAAATTGTTAAAGGTCTAGAAGAAATCTAGAGGGCGAATCATCATAGCCGTGGCTCGTAGCGAGTAGCTGGGACCCTTGAAATAGTGCCACTTGATACCGTTTAACTTCCCAATGTGTTGTCCCTGTGTGAAGTACATGCCGTTGAGGTTGGACGGGCCGCAGGCATCAAACCACCAACCTGAGAACAGAGAAAGAGACTATCTTTTTAGTTCTTTTAGAAAAAACAATATAGCCTGATCTGATATAATTTACTGTCCCCATGGGGAAATTTGTTTTAGTCTCAAAGTGTTTCAATACAATAAAATGTAAAAAACAAAAAGACATTGTGCCTTGACATGCATCCATATGTTGCACCTTTTGAGGCATACCTTGATAAATACACCCATATACTGTATTAAAGGAACCCCCCTCAATTTGTGTGTGAATTACCCTTGTGGTTGACTACCCTTCTAGCCCTCCCTCTTCAGCCACTTGCACTTTTACAATTAGGTGATTTAGCAGAAGCTTTTATCCAAAGCGACTTACATGCTACTATTACATGGAGCAGGTAGGGGTTAGGCATCTTACTCAACAATGCTTACAGGTAGGCCAATTCTGGGGCTCGAACCCACAACACCTAGACCACTAGATTATCAATTTCCATATCCATTTCCTCCCCAGCTCATTGTTTATGTTTTGAAACACAGTACACAATTATGAAAAACATGTTCTAATAGGTCTGTAATTGCTTTATATATGTTTCTGCTTTTGAGCTGTGTCTGGAGTCAAGTGAGTCAGGGGTGGGTTAGGGGGTGAAGCGGCTACATCGCTTACTAATCGGTGACAACAATGTCTCAGAAATGTGTCATTGTATATTTGGCTACATTCTTTCCCAAAGCATGGTGTTTACCGTGGCTGGCTGGACTTAGTGCTATTAAATAAATCTATCTAGCCCCGTTCTGGACCAAGCACAGTGCTGTTACAGTATGTCTAACTTTATATACTGTTCCAACATGAGATGGATTCTGCTCAAAGGCTGAAACCTCTTACTCAACAAAGCATCATGAGATCAGGCGAGTAGCTTTGCTTGCTATTAGCTAGGTGCTAGTTAAGTTTCTAGGGATGCACGTGTACCGATCAGTTGGCCATTGATCCCATCAGGATTATTTTGCTAAATAAATGCACTTGTGATTGGCCGCATTTAAATGATCCTGAGCCTTGATCCATTAAAAATTAAGAGCAGTGCAGGAAGATAAGAAATTGCAAGGCACACATAGATTTACAATACAATATGCCTAAATACACTGTGGATGAAACATGTTTTAGTTGTGTCACACTCAACTGATGTTAGAAGCTGCACTAAAACACAACAAATATATACTGTATAGACAATGTCACACAATATTGGAATAATTTTATTGGGATCAATACTATGCTAAGTATGGTTTTGCTCAAATATTAATGTCCCTGTTCTGTAATGGCATGAAAGGTTTAAGAGAAACTATCATGCCACCTAGGCTGTCAGAGGTTCACTGTTAGTAAGTGTAAAAAAATGTATGCCACGACCTTGCCAGTATGCCATGGCAATGGTTCAGACACTGGGTACTGTCATCTGGGATGCCAAAACCTGTTGCTAACCGTTTTATGAACTTTAGCCTATTTAAAGATGTGGTAAGTGTTTATGGTTTTACGTGTGAGTTACAGTATGTTCCAAAAGGACATTATTTCTCTCCTAAGGGGCCACAGATTGGCAAATGTGCTTAGAGTCTAATGGATTCATATAAAGTAGGGGCAATGGGTTTAGAGGACAATAATTTTATGCCAGTTGTCCAGGTGTCAAAATCTTGGACATAAGGCTCAGCGGTACACACCTCCGAGGTCTTCCACATTCAACTACATACACACACAGACACATACTAGCACTCACACATAATTAGAGATTACACCAATGCCAGGCCTGGCACGTGTCAATCACAAGGTAACAGATGGTACCGTCAGTGCATCTTCACTGCTCTTAGACCTGAATACCACCGCCACCAGTGACATTTCACTGGACCCCTCAGCCCTCGTGTTTGGCATTGGATATGCACCCAATGGGTACACATGTACTCACATAAAATACTGTGTCAGCCGGTGGCCACTGTTTCAGGTTGTACAGCTGAAAACAAGGACCCAAGGACACACACACACTCATACAAATCCTAGTTACACCGTAACACACAGAAATAACACTATAACAAAGCGATTCCCCAGAATTTACGACCAAACTCTTTGCTGTTTCCCGGCCAGTGATTTTTACTGTCTTGTAAAAAAAATGCAGGGACTTCTTTGCGTACAAAAACCAATAGCCTGAGCTACAGTTATCTGAATTCTGACTGTGTCCCCCTATTTGCACACAAAGCTAGCCTTTCCATAAGTGCCTTTATATTAAAGAGGTAGTGTGTGATGTAGTATGATGGGATTTCATAAACATTTTAAAACCTCCCCTTTTAAGCGGTGTATTTCCATATACTGAGTAGAATTAGTGTTTCAATATGTTTAGATGCAAAGGAACATGATAGGACAAAGTACAATGAAATGTCTATGTGATAACAGGATAACTAGCATAAGCTCAACCCTGCCCCTTGTGGCAAAAGAATGCTGCTTTAATATCGAATACATACTATATATGTGCTGCAATTCTCCACACTATTTTTAAGACCACATGCTTTGGCTGTGCTCATAAATATACGTAGTTTTTATTTTTTTACCCATATATTTTTTCAAGACACATTTTATGTCATTCTTGCTGTAAATATTTGACATAAATGAAATCCTACATTTTGCTGTATATTTTGTGCTGGGCGTAGGTCAGTTGGTTGCTGTCCTAACAGAGAATGCCTGCCCAGGTGCATGATCACAGGCGCGCTATAAATCAAGCAATTTATCAAGCCTTTCAGAGAGGGAATTCTGTTCAGACGCCAGTGTTTTTTTTTAACCCATACTGTACATTCACAATTACCTAAGAGGCAAAACGAACCTTAAATCTGCTCCTCCTATTTAGAGATGCTTGATTAGTAGTGACTCCATAGTTGTACAACTGCCATACAGTGACAGCTAGGGTCAATGGTCTCCGCTTACACTGCAGGAGAACTAAGAGTCATTTTAAATCTTTCTGACTCTTGGTGCCCAGCCCAGGGATGTTTATAGTGTACTTGATTTAACCTACAATGCGCAGTATTTGGTAGTGGATGCAAAAGCCTACTAGAAAGAGCCTGTGGCAGTTGTTACAAAGAACAGGTTGTGCATTTGACAACCTAAACTAATGATTGGGCAATGAACGTTGCAGTCGCGCGGTCGGTTTCCCCATAAAATTTGTTTTGAGGGAGGCCTCCCGTCCTGACATTTGCCAGCACTGGTCACGATGGCAGTGTCAAGTGGGTAGGCAACAGACAAATAACAATGATTTATTGAAGTAGCGCAATGGCTACCCGGTGGTTCCAGAATTTATCATTATCCTCTTACCTCCTGTGAGCATGAGGGCGCACTTGCACATGCAGTTGTCATTGTCCATGTCCTTGGTGCTGAAATCTGCTCCATGGATCACCAGACTGCTCTGTCTGCCCGCCGTCCCACTGTGGCTCTTTAGAAACAGCCTGAAACAGAGGAGGAGGTTGAGGAAAGAAGTAAGCCAACAAGGCTGGGTCAGCAATAAAGAGAGAGAGAAGACATAACACAGTAAAGAAAATGTCTCGCGGGAGATATATCTTCAACTGTGATTGACTGCATTTGCTCTGCGAAACAGCTTCCCCACCTGGAACAACATTAACAGAATGGTATAATAGTAGCCTGTAAAATAGACAGAATAAGAGAGCATATTTAGAGGGGGTTCATAGAATCACAACAATTCTTAAAACTGCAGGACCAAGGTACAGATTTGCTGCGTTCGTGTGGTGTCGGGCATATACCACACACCGACCCAGAAATAGCACGTGAATGGCCTACCAAGTCAGATTCATGATATTGGATAGTGTTCCGACACAAATAGTGTTCCAACCATAGCACGTGAATGGCCGACCAGGTCAGGATGTTGGAAAGTCCGAGATAATGCATGAGTTGTGATGTAGATGTCACCTTTCACGCCATTGGTTTGTGGAAAAACTGTCAGAAAGGCAAAAGTGTAGCCATCCCATTTGTAACGAAAGAGAAATTCAAACAGATGTTTGCTGTTTTATGTTACATACTATAACAATAATGTTAGCTTAGCTAGCTACTTGTTTGGTGTGTGTAGTTTCATCATCAGGCATTTTTATATGTTAGCGAATTGTCATAATTCTGGAGGCCATTAGTAATCACCTATCTGCTTCCTCCTTTTTGCTTCTGCTGAACGCTTGCCAATCTTGCCAATACGCCCAAATGCGCATCATTCACGCACTCAATACTCCAGTCTCAAGTGAAGTCCTGGAAATGCAAAATGTATGTGGGTCTGTTAACCAATTTCTCCAGGGTGTATCCTGCGGTGAAATCATTCTCTCGTTGAGTGCAAGGGCTGCTCAGCTGTGGGTCCATAATATCCTGCCTAAATATCCCACAGTGACCTCCATTGTTAAGCGTATGAACGCTCTCTGCCCTTTACTAACCTATTGCATCGCACGTAGACCTCTCATGCTTTGCATTTCTCTTTCTCAGTCTCACGCTCTCCCTAAAGAAGAGTTTAAGGGCCACGCCAATGAACCACGGTTCATTCTCAATGAAAATAATTTCCTGAGTATCGCTATTATCAACAGGGAATGGACAAAGCAGTACAGGGCGTGTAGGGGTCCATGTACACATTTTTACACAGTTTTTCCGATGAGAAAAAGCGAGGGAAAGAAAATCTGGTATTGTGCGGTTTGAGAAGACGTCGAGGTGTCTGTATACATCTGAAACTGTGGAATTTTTGCGATATTAAAACCTGTGAGGTCTCAACTTGGTTTCATTTAAGGAAATGGACAGGGGCAGATTCCTCAGGAGAGAAAGTCATTTAACGTGAAAGACTCCCGTATTTAGACAGCTGTGTAAATGACTGATTTGTAAAACAGTGTGACTAGGTTACAGTTGGGAATTCACTAAAACTAATACTCGTAATGCTAAAATGTAAGGATGAGTCATAGGCTTAATCAAAAACCATAGCAACAGAAAATGACTGCTGGACAAAATGAGTTTTGACAAGGACATGTGAGAGCATTATGAAGATTAATTGTTCGCAATCCTGCGTGTGTGCAAGTACTGTACGTACGTCTGTGTATATACAGATTACTTAATCTGTGACGCGTGCTCATGTATTATCAGGTGTGGGGCGATAGATAGCGTACAGTTCATTACAGTGAGCCCCCATTGCAAACCACTGCTTCACATTTCCTGGTACTGGGACTGGGATCAGCCCGCTTTCTGAGGAGTCAAGCAGCAACATCCAGGAAGATGCCTGCTACCACCCTGATAAAAAACAGACTTTCTCTGAACATTTACAAGCTATTTTGCGAAAGCCTTTATACTTCTCTTGTGCTGAAGTGTCGCCAAGGCGTGTCATCATGAGGGATTTTCAGCATGACATTTTGACAGGCTCCTTTAAATATTCTGCGGCTGTGTTTACTGGCCGAGGTCGTGTATTTACCAGACCAACAATCCCCACCTCAACTGACAACTGTATTTCTTCCTGTCAGGAGCCATTATGCGCTCGAATGATAAGAAGGTTAATATGAAGTTTAGCCGAGCCATAACCTCAGTAGGAAGAGATGCTTTCCCTGTGATGGCAGCTCCGCTTATTTCTTGGCACCAAGAATGAGCATGAGAAATGGAATGAAAGTATAGAGACATTGATTGAGATATGACTTCTGTGAACTCAAATGCGGTATTTAGTTGCGAGGGACCAGATCTTGCTCGGCCCCGTTGCCTAACTTAACAGGCACCCAGGGTTACATCTGATTGGCCCTGTTAAAATAACTTAGCAAATCAGATTGGCCAAGGCACGTTAATTTCCAAAATGTTGAACTGCTGCTCTGGGGATGTAGTTTGGTGTCAAGCCATCTCATTTAGCTAATTTCCAATGGGGATCCCTGCTTGTTTGTCCTCTGTCAACACTGTTATTCAGAATCAAATAAAAAATGGTAACTTTATCGATGTCGCACGTCATTATTGCATTATTATATTTATTAGCAATTCAGTTTCAGTCCTAATGAGTCTGTGCCCTAGGGCATTACAGCATGCCGTATTCATGGGAAATGACTCGAAGCAGGGGTCAGGTGAGGATGACTGTGATCTATTCATGTATGACAATTTCCAACTTAATAAAGGTGAATAATGATTATGTTTTCTCTAGACATTGCTCGTAAAACTCCCTATTGCAGTCCATTAATACGAGTATAGTTGTCAAAACAAAAAATATGTTCTGACTAGGTTATATGTCATATCCTTTTGTGGCATGCTATCATATCATGCTAAGACATTATACAGTATAATAACATACAGAGGACAATTTAGGACCGTTGCGGCATATACAGATAATGCTAATGTATCTTCATGGTTCATACTACGTAATTTTAAAATACTGTAAAAAAGAAATTTGGGATACCTGCAACAGTAATGTATAAAAGTTTAATACTGTATACCCCAAATGTTGCTTGTTGTTTGTGTTACAATGGTAAAAGTACACTCACACTTCTTGACCGCATCTTATTACTTCCCGAACCATTATTTCTGCCATCAGGGAATGTACCTTTAAAAACAGACACCTGGATGGTACTGTAGTATTTTTGATAGCATTAGGGTGGTTAAAGTGGGGTTGCACATACACAACTGGGTCTTGTGAATGGAATCATACATGGGACTGTTGCTAATTATATCCTTAATTATTTTCAGTTGGAAGTTATTCCACAAAAGGAAGTTCCTACTTAATTTAACTGTCAGGCAAACTGTGGAATAGTTTGCCTGACAGTCTTAAAGTATGCTGACAATGCTATGTACTATATTTGCAAAGTCAAACCTACACACAAACATACACAGTCCATTTTAAATGGAAACTGTTTAATATAAAGTCCATGAATAAATTAATACATTGTTTTTCTATACAAACTGAGTCTTTAATTCTAACAGGACAGCACACAGTAGTGCTATAAATCACACATGTTGTGGGGGTCTTTGTCATCAGGGGCTGCCTGGGTCTACAACTGGCATCCCTCCTTAAACAGTAAAAAAGAAAGACTCTCATAAACGTGCCCCCACCCGCAAAGCGCGATGCGTCAAACTACAGCTCGGTGTGTAGTGGGGGGTTCCAGACTTGCAAATATGTCCTCTGGTTGCAGACATTCTTTTATCTGCCAGGTCCCATTTATAACTCCCTGTGTCAGCTTGGACCGGAGAAATTGCTCTGGTATGGTAACTGTTCGAAAGAATTCCTCCAGAGATGTCTGGAGCAAGACGTGTCTGTGATATACTTTGATACCATTTAAAATTGGAAGTTCAAAATATATTGTACGCAAACCTTTTGATATTGCCATGAATCTACCTTATTGGTTCATTGAAGACTTACTTACAAATATACAGCATATAATACATTGAATACAACATAAGATAGTATATAGATACAGGTTACATTTCTACTATAAAAGGAGCAATATATAGTTAGCCCACTTAAATCCTTTAATTTCAGCATGCAATGGCCACAACCAAGCTAGCTAAAAGTCCATTGCTTACTGTTGCACACGTGGTAGTCATTAGCCTGCTGAACTAAAGTCTGATTGGCCAATAGCAGAGGTTAATCACCCTGCCCAAAGGATTACTTCCTAATGCCGGGCCACAGAGGTATCTAGCCATTGGGTTTCATTATAGGTCCTTGGAATCAGACATCCAATATACAGTCTTTACAGTATACTGTGGTCCTAATACACAGACACAAAGGCAGACTATAGAACACATTGGTAGGGTATAGACTTAAGCTCTAACATGATAAATTTTACATGGGGAGGTGGATTCCTATGTATGTAAAACTAATCCCATCCGCCCGAATAGGGCTATAATTACACATTTTCCATTTAACTCCCTCATTTTCTTTTTAGAATTACTAGCTTACAGTTAAGAACTGATCGGTAAACAGCCATGTAGCTTTGCATATAAATATAAGATATAAGCTTTTGAAAAGACAGCCCTTTGAGGACTCCACTCTGCCAAGTTCTTCCCTAAAGCCCTAACATCAAAAAAACATCCAATGGAGATCTATCTGATGCTACAGGGAGATCTGGTCAATATCATGTGGAGCAGCCCTGGATTTAGAAGCTTGGCTATCCAAACCTGAAAGCATATTGATTAAAGATGGAATGGTCAGTCAGAAATTAAACATCTAGGGCTTGCGTATAAACTCAGCCAGGAGGCTCTGTCCATACATAAGAACCATTTTTCACACTAAACCTCAACTTGTGTCTCTGCATAATATGAACTCCCCCACAAGTCGTGCATGGTTCTGCCTGTGAGTTGTGAGTTTGTGAGTTTTTGGGAAATTATGATGCTCTCCTGGGCCTAGGGCACTGCATTAAATCTTCACATGCACATTTGGACTTTATTATGAATAGCTTAATACTGGACCTATTGCAGTTTAATAGTATAATACCAAAGTAAAAAAATGGCAATAGACATTGCTATAACTGTGAGTACATTTTGGTTGTGTAAACTTTTACAATATAACTTTGTTGTTATCTTTCATTTTTAACATTATCTGCATTTCCTCATATAAGTTCGTAGTTTAACAATCTGTGCATTATTGCTGTAAAAATTAATTTACCCAGATTTCATACAGTATATACTGTAAAGTGAAAAAGGCCATAACTTCCCCCCTTAGAAGCCCGCAGCCATGAAAGGTAAACTGAGGTTACAGATCATCAATCTGATTACTGAAAGCAGGAAAAAATACATACAGTATACATGATAAAAGGCCAGGAAAAACATACAAATACAAAAAGTTATGCACATACAAGAAACCACAAAAATTATATTTTATTTGGGATTACAAAACTTTTTTTTACAAAGCTCAATTTGCATCCCTATTTGTACTGCTAGTGTTTTGGTTTGCAGAAAGCTGTCCAAACAGCTATAGGCATTATTATTTTACAAGCGCAATTATACCAAAAGTGGATTTGGTTTTCTCACCTGAATTTGACCCTCTAAATTCCACTATTAAAACTGATTACACTCAGCGATTGAGAACCGGTTTGCTTCTACTTTAACTGGCAGAATTTGCGGGACTCGAGTCACAGTAAGTAATACACAGGAGGCATGCCAACCTGCCATTGTGACTGGATGAATCATTTTAAATGATTTAATTTAAACTGAAAACCATTGAGTAATTTTTTTTACATTCTTTGGAATGACAGACATCCAAATTCATATGGCAGTACGAAATGATTTGTCTTTAGTCCGTAATTGAAATGGTGCATTATACGTTTTTTAGCTTCCATATAAAAATAAAACCTGATATAGCGAGTATAATATGCAATTTTCTTCATTATGTAATTAAATGTTCCCTCTGCCCTTACACTATTTAATTTTCTTTCATTGCAGTATATTTTCCTTAATTATATCTGCCCCCCACCCCTCCTTGCTGACATTCAGAAAGACTTCTGCTTTATTACATAATATAAGAGCCTTTGATAGATTAGTATAAGTAAATAAATATGTTGATCTCATGGAGAAGCACATTGTTATTTGTCAGTCATCAAATTATATTTCCTTTTTAAAGCTTTTTTGCTTATAGCTTGTACACTAACAAAGCAATCCGCTTGACCATGATGATAGAGTGCTATTCTGTATAGTTTATAAAGGCAGTAACTTCTGCAATTATGGTGACTTGAATCACAATGCAGAGAAAAAGCAATTTTTCATGGAATTTTGTGGCTGTGGTTTAGTGGGAAACCTGTACGTTTGGTCAGCAAGGTTGACCCAAGCATACCTCTCTGAGTAATGTCAACACGATTTTTAAATTAACATACAGTAGATGTCATCTTACACTACACAGATGAAGACTGTATTTTTGGTTGCTCTCTGATGGCTGCAACACTACACTACTGCCCACTCACAAGAGAAGTTTGCAATACCAATGCAGGACAGGTAAAGCATTTCATAAAGGATAAATATTATACAGGTAAAGTTATGGCAAAACATACATTTACAGCATTTAGAAGACACTTTTAGCAGAAAATAGTCGAGTCTGGGTTGAGCAACTCTCGTAGTGATGGAGGTGCCGATCAGCCGAGGTAGCAGATCAAAGTGCTCTGTGCGTATGCACTTTCTGTGTTTTGTTCGTACACAACATTTTCAAGTGAATTCTATGCACAGTTTTATAAATGAGGCCCCAGGTTGGGGCCTTTAACCTGACCATCCCTTGGAGGCAGAGCAGCATTCCAAGATCCAGTCGAGTAGGTAGAGTTGGGTGTCGTTGGCATAGCAGTGATAGGAGAATCTATTACATGATATGAGCGATCTGTCAGGTAAGACTCAAACCAGGAGAGCGCAGAGTGGGTGAGATGAGCAAGGGTCGATTAAAGGATCTGGTGGTTTACCATGTACAATGAGCAGACGAGTCCAAAAGGATGAGGAGGAGGCTTTAGCAGTGCGCAGGGCTTCTGTCACCATGAGAAGAGCAGTCTCAGTGAAGTGAGCTGCCTTGAAGCTAGACTGGTAAGGGTCCAGGAGGTTGTGTTGTTAGAGATTGGTGGAAAGTTGGTTAGAGACTGTGAGCTCCAGGGTTTTGGATAAGAAGGAAAAGAGAGATACCGGTCTGCAGTTCTGGGCTGCATCTAGTGTGGGAGTAGTGGTCTGACTCTAGCCATTTAAAAGGCAGCTGGGACCGAGTCTCAAGACAGACTCGGTCATGGACCACATCGCATGGAGAAGCGATGTGGGTGGGGCGGGAAGGGGATATAGAAGGAGAGAGAAGGACACAAAATGCGCTTTTCCACCCTTTACAAACTCTTTCAGGGCAAAAATAAGTATTTCTGAGCGGCCCTGAAAAACTGCTGTAAGGAGTAGGTCGATGAAAGAGCCACTGGGGTCACATTGGTTGGTGTGATCCAAGTTTCTATCAAATGCAGAGATTCGAACGAGGCGTAGGCGGAGATGGTCTTGGTTTTCTTGGTCGGCTGGCAGTTCCAGAGTCCTCCGGCAACGTGTAGGCTCCAGGCAGACGAACAGAGTGGATATAGCAGATGGGATGGATTTCTATATCGACGAGAAGGGTGTCTGTGTGCTCTAGGAGCACATGTTAGTACAGGAACCAACACATGATGAAAAGAAAGAGCTATGAAAGTTAGTGGAGTACTTAGCCTAGCAGGGATGTTGCTTGGTTTCCTCCGGATAACCTTTGTACGACTTCCTTTGTTTTTCTGTACACACGCTGACGCCTACAGCTGGCACTGAAGACCTAGCTGGCTAGATAAATTGTGCTCTACAGGAAGCCTGGCTAGTGGCCCCTCCCACCTCTAACTTCTGTCAGATGAGCTTCAAAAGCTAGCTTGAGCTCAACAGAAACTGAGGTAAGTGGAATGGCTAAAAGCTATTAAATAGGCAATTAAACATTATACACAACAGACAGCAATTGAGCCTCCTGTCCAAAACCACCTGCTAAGCTAAAAGCAATATTGCTAAGCTAAAAGACAGTGCTATCAACAAGTTCTAGACAGAATTTGCATTACTACTTACAGATTACTGGAGAGATAGAACATATCTCTGGTAGACAAGATACTGTAAATGGTACTGAACTAGTAATGGTGCTAACCCATAATTACCTAAGAAAAAGAAAGAAAAAAAATACTCCATATAAATCATATAAAGTTTATTTTTCAACATATTTGATTTATATAGAGTTGTTGGAGGTTTTCATTAGTACTGGATTATTTTAAGAATCTTAATGAATTTTATTAATGGAGGCAAACACACAGGGCAGGTTTAATGAAAATTGAACGAGACCAGTAATTGAGTAACTTAGTATGCCCACCTTATATTCTTGTAACAAAATAAGTCACATCACACAGAAACCATAGCCTGGATTTATAGCTACACACCCCTCTCCAAACTTCACCGTCTGGGTGTAAAGTTGTTATGTCTCAATGTATTTTAATGTCACAATATTGTGGCCATGGCATTATTTTCAGGATAATATAAAAACCATGGATTATGTTCTAACATGATGGCTTTATTATGTTGTATTATTTGAGCCAGCGGAATATTGAATAAAGATGTGCCCCTAGCTTTTATTGCATTTACATGATTTCATTTCAAACAGATTAGAATCCTCTATTTCAGCAACCAGTAATTGCAATCACTCCTTGTCTCTCCACGCTAAGTAATTTCTGTCTAACTATGTGTTTAAAATGAATCTAAGGAGCAACAACCGAGGCCAACATTTTCAGGCTGACAACCGTCCATACTGTTAACGACAAATGGTGAGGGTTGTGGATTAAATTATCCTCTGTAGTTTGCAATGGGTTGGCATATTTTCTGTGTGTGAGAGAGAGACTATGAAAAAAGTATAGCCATGCATTCTACCATGAGAGATCTACATACATATTTGTCTAATACAGCTGACAAACGTTTTCCAGAAATCCACTGCCAACAGTGGGAAATGCTCCAATGCTAACCCAAAGATAGGCAGTATCATTCACTACAATCTCCAGTGTATTATTAAAATAAATTCAAGCTGGTCAACATGCATCTAAATGCTAAGAGGTGCCAAAGCGAAAATAACAGATAGTTTAGAGAAAATGGCAGCCTCTCCTCTCCACATTGTATAGGGGGCCTGGCCAGTTTGTTTTGGACATAGTTTCTGAGAAGGAACGTGTGATTATCATACCACAACTATTTGTGAGAACAAATCTATTTATAGAGATCTGAATGCTGATTAGGCTCTGAAACAAGGCCAACCTTCTTTCAAAGCCTTGTAAATGGGCCAGGACACCCATTGCTCTGCCCGTAGGAAGAAAACAGCTAGCCCCTTACCCTGTACAATAGAGTGCTTTTACAAAAGGTCAAAGGGTCATAAGAGTGTTTGACGGGTTGGATCTATGTGAAGGACAGGCCGAAAGCAGCATAAATCAAAACAGTGTGTTTTGGATGTGTGTGTTTGACAGAATTGCATGAGCCATAGAAAGATAAGACACAAGAAATAGAAAACAGAAAGAAAGTGAATAACAGAAAGAGAGGCAGGCATATATCTATGTAAGGACCTCTTAGGAATATTTATCTAATTGATTTTTCATTTAACAATGTTATACTCTGTTATACTCTGCTAGATCAGCTCTTAGAATACTAAGCACTTTACAGTTAGCAATTATTTACTGTTTGAAGATTGAATAACT
>JAOEHI010044706.1:0-21127 GCA_025447815.1 Percopsis transmontana
CCGCCCCGTGCCTCAGATGTGTTATGTAACGCATTCCCCTCCATCAGCCTCCTGCCGGGCCGCTAAGCCCACAGTTTTTCTCTTTACGAGGCTTTATGTTTTTTCAGGCAAATAATGTGTGTCTGCTACATGCAGGTTGTTTTTAGCATGGCTGGGCACGGCTCCAGATTTGATTGAAGGTTTGAAGCCCTTACGGACGACTTCTTACGGTGCAGTGACATCTTCTGTTGAAACTAAACCGCATTAAACGCAACTAAATGTAGTAGATTGTAGCTTAGCTGATCGATGAAGGGAAATGCAAGCTCTGCTTTTGCATCGCAAATAATTTTAAGGGTTGAATCTGTAAGCGGAAACGGGGAGGGGAAAAAGATCCGTTTGTCTTTTCGCTGGCTGCTTATAGCCTTTTCCTATTGTTTAGTGTAGTTTTTGAGGATTCTTGACTGATCCAGCACAGCGCCCCTTATGCCTTTCTCACAGCTTTCCCCGGTTGTCCTTCAGAATGGCTTCCTAACTGACAACATGTTCCTTGCCCTTCCCATACAGGCCATACTTGGAAGAGCCTCGCAATGTCACGGTACAGAAGGGGGCAGAGCCGCTGGGAATCTCCATTGTGAGCGGGGAGAACGGAGGGGTGTTTGTGTCTAAAGTGACCGCCGGCAGCATCGCCCATCAGGCCCGGATGGAGTATGGCGACCAGCTCCTGGAGGTAGCGACCGCTTCCTTCCCAAATCTCCACACCGCGGAGGGCGTTACTGTATACTGCTGTAACTATCACTTCATTGCTAATCAACACATTGGCTTCCGTTGCAGTTCAATGGAATCAACCTGCGGAATGCTAACGAGCAGCAGGCGCGGCTCGTGATTGGTCAGCAGTGTGACACGGTCACCATTTTGGCTCAATATAATCCCCACATGTTTCAGCTCGGCAACCACTCTCGATCAGGGTAAGGAGCGGAGCGGTATAAATATTAAACTATACTGTAGAATGGATGCATACAGTTTAGACACATTTTTTTTAGACAACACAAATAAATATTTGAAAGTTTACTGAAAAATGTTCCACAACGCCCTTCTCTCTTCCAAGGTCTCGCATGGAGTCCATTAGCAACCAACCGACCCCTCAGGACAGCGGCACATCCAGCCCGGACAACCACTCCACCATCGATACGCTGAGTGAGCAGGACGAGGGCACCATGACGCCTCCCTCCAAACAGACCACGCCCGCCACCAGCCCCAACAGCTCCTTCAGGTAGGGACTCGGAGGGTTGTTAATTTTGGGTGGGTGTAGTTGATTTTCTACATGTGAAATGTGGGCTTTGAGTCTGTAACTGGGCTTAATGGCTGTAGAAATAAACTTAAAGCTGCAATCTGCTACTTTTTTTACGTTTTATTTTTTTTGTTGTGACATGCTAATATACAAATATACAAAGCATGCTGTTGACAATAATTTCCACCCATTATCTCCATTTGTCTTGTTCTCACACGGCGAGCATTATATTACAACTACAAAAATGGCTACAGGCCACTCGCTGTAACCAGTCTCATTTGTCGATAGCATTCAAACACACCACTTCTGGTGGGAGTTCAGGGTGAGCGGTCGACACTAGTGGGCTGTAGAAAGTCTGTATTGCATTACCTCATGCCAATAATAACCTATTTTAATAACATCCTTGTATTTGTATTTCACAAGACACTATTTCAGTGTTTGTATTTAGTTGCTGTAACGGCTTTTTGTTCCATAATATTACCTGCATATTAATGTATGAAGCGACAGTTGGTGTGTTCGGCACCCCATAATAAACCTGACGGTGAGGGTTGGTTTCCAGGCTGCCAGGTGCCGGCTCCCGCCGGGCCGCCGACCCCCGGCTGGTGAGGCTGAAGAGGACCCAAGTGGACTTGGGGGTTCAGATATGTGGAGGCAACCGTTATGGCATCTACGTGGAAGGTCTGGAGGACGACAGTCCTGCCAAGTGTTCTGATGGCCTGCTTACTGGAGACTTGATATTGGAGGTAGCCACACTAAAATTCACTCAAGTTCCCTCAATATTATTTGTGAGTATTACCTGGTTTAAGGGTACGAATTGTAACAGCGCAACACCAAATGTGTAATTTTCTGCACCGGCTCCCACGAAAGTGATGGCGGTTGCAGGCAAGGAGGGGTAGAGAAGAGTGCAAGCCTCTAAGGTGTAGGAGGGGCATTTGAAACCTTGGTTTCAAACCAAAATGACATTTTTGTAATGCTGGTGTCAAACACAAAAAAATTGTGCCTTGGCTTTTTGATTGACACAAAGGCAATTCACAAATTGAGGAGACTACTGTACCTTCAGTTTGTTTTTCCAAAAAACAAGACATAATAAATAACATTTATACATAACTGACAAGTCCTTCTTTTGTTTTGGCAGTCTAGCACAATAGTGCCTGACCTAGCTATGTTCTTTGTGTTTTCCAAACAGTACAACGGCGTGAGCATGAAGCGCAAGACGGCCGAAGAAGCTTACCTGGAGATGTTGAAACCCGCGGAAACTGTCACATTTAAAGTTCAACATTGTGTGGACGATCTTCCACTGATCAGAGATTCCCCAGGCGATGGGTTCTTTGTAAGGTAATTCATTATCTAGATGGCAGACTTGACTAAACTGCGCTGTCTTTGTTTAAACGTTTTTATTTAGATATTTATAATTGGGAAGTCTTGGAGGTAATATTGACCCGGCCAGCTTTGTCCCTTCTCTACAGAGCACTTTATGATAGGGTGGCAGAGGTAGAGCAGGAGCTGAGCTTTAAGAAAGATGACATCCTGTACATCGAGGACACCTTGCCAAACGGGAACTTCGGGTACTGGACGGCCTGGCAACTAGACGAGAATGCACAGAAGATAAAGAGGGGGCAGATTCCTAGCAAATACATGTGAGTAGAATATTATCAGGGTGCTTTTGTTTTCTTTCATCAATTTAACTAGGGTTTGCGAAAAGTAACTACGGTTCTATGAATCCTGCATGAAAGAAAGTCAGAAAGCAGTGTTTTAGTCTTATAGGTGTGTGTGTGCTGTTAGTGAATGTAAATGCATCGGATCTCCAAAAGGGTGGACCAGGAGTTCTACAGGAGACACGGCATGCCAGACATGAAGGATGACGGCGGGGCCGGTAAGACCATGTCGGCCGCCGCACGGAGGTCCTTCTTCCGCAGGAGGCTGAAACACAAACGCAGTGGATCCAAAGACGGCAAGGATCTTACTCTGGACGCGCTGAGTACCGATTCCCTCCCCATCACAGAGGGTGAGAGGCCTATGACTAGGGGTACTTGATGATGCAGTAGAATACATTACAAGTCGGTCAAATCACATTTTGGTCATTTAGCCAAAGCGACAGTGGTAGATATTCGTTAGGTCTTAAAATTCAAAATTTCCAGTTGTGTGTTGTCTTAGGGGACTTATGGGACCTGAAAGGGCTGGGCTACTTTTCTGCCTAATATGTAATTTAGCTAAAATCCCTCCCCTGAAGAAAATCATGTAAAACATGGGCCTTTGTGCCTTTAGGGCCTTTTTAAAGAAAAGTGTAACACCAACTGAAACAGAACGTTCAGCTCAAAAGAAGAAAAGTCTGTCCAAAATGACAACATGGGGCCTTTAAGGCTACAGTAGAAAGGCAGGCTTGGAGAACTTGGAGAAAAAGCTCAAGTGGACGGCCATTAGTTTGAGTGAGATTTTATTTGTTGCGGTGTAAATGACCCACCGCTCTACTCAAAACACAGACGGGGTCAGCCTGGCCTACCAGCGGGTCCAGAAGGTGGAAAGCTCGTCTCCCAGACCAGTGCTGGTCCTGGGCCCGCTAGTGGAGGCCAGCAAGGATGTGCTGGTGAAAGAGGCCCCTGCCAAGTTCTGTCGCTGCCTGCCTGGTCCGTTTACAAACACACAACCTGTCCAATCTGTCCTTCCTGTTAATTTCATCCATGAAGTAGAATTTCTGTGCATTCTTCTAATCATAAATTCTAGAATGATCTCTCGCCATTGTTTGCAAGTTCTACTAATTTCTAACCTGAGCTGTGCTCCTTTTAGAGGTGATGAAGGCATCTCAGCAGGCGATTGAACGCGGAGTGAAGGATTGCGTGTTCATCGACTACAAGCGAAGGAGCGGCCATTTTGATGTGACGACAGTCGCTTCGATTAAGGAAATCACAGAGAGGGTGTGTTGGTCAAGTCGGCTATCTTGCAATCCCAGCCCTAGTTACCATCATAACATTATTTAAAACAAACAAACCATTCTTTGTCTTTATTTTGCTTTACGCCATTTCTCATGCAGTTGTTTTGTTGTCATTCTCTCTCGTAGGACTGTCACTGCTTACTTGACATAGCTCCTCACGCCATCGAACGCCTCCACAGTGTTCACATCTACCCAATCGTCATATTCATACGCTACAAAAATGCCAAGCAGATTAAGTGAGTAACTGTATGCTTTTGTTAATTTTTATATATACATTTTCTTGGTCCAATTTCCTACTGGAGCACTGGTGAAGCATATAACAAGTAGATTATATACATTATAGACATGCATCGGGTTCATGCAAAGCCTTTTGTTATGAAGAAGGTCCAAAAAGTAAAATACAGCAAGATATATTCTAGATGTATAAATACAGTAAGGATTCTAAAATGAACTTGACTGTTTTCTTAAAGGAATACTTTTTGTACACCCAAAAACAATAATAACTTGATCCCCTCTCAACTTCTTTGTATCAGAAAATTACATTCTCTGTGAAGGGATGGTTGGACAGACTTTCTTAGATTTTTCCAGGCTTTGAGGGGAACAGTCATTAACACCATCGTTTTTGTGTGAAGTATTCCTTTAAAACAGTGGTTTAGTTTAGTATGTATTTTTCAATTTGGGAAATGGTTTTCATCACTTCGGCTGGTTGGTTATTACCGAGTCATATGTCGCATGTCAAAAACAAATGAGTGAAATTGATCTGCTCACGATGCGATTAGTCCAGCCTGCTCTCTTCCTCCACCTGCTGTGGTGGGGGACTGGAGGGTTGGGACTTATCAAAGATGCCCGGGCTTGTACAATCATAATCAGAGAGAGATTAAATCTACTGAACCCTCACCAGTCTTCTTTATGTTCAGACACACACACACACACACACACACACACACACAGAGGTCTGGCTTTCCCAAACGTGCACACATGGACACGTGCACACAGGTCTGTCAGACAGATACTCTTATAATCTCACATGCGCGTGCACGCACGCGCACAGAGCTAGCCGGACAGAATGGGTATGATTGCTGCTAAGCCTCCTGTCATCAGCTGAGAGCCAGCTGTCCAACGGAGAAGCTAGCAGTGCCTCTGGCTCGGCTGTGCTAACGGGGGCGGTTAAAACACAGACTGCTCCCTCCCCTCTCCAGACACAATGCACGTGTACACACACACACACACGGACACCACACCCGCTGCTTCTGACAAAGGCTCATTATTGCCCGGGTTCCAGTCTGTCGGGTGCCAACTGTGTATGTAAAGTTAAAGATGGCGTGCAGTTTTAGGTCTCTCAGATACCCATTGAAAACGTATACTCCCCTGAGAATATGTTCATCTATATAGTGAACAAAGCCAAACAAAGCTTTCGGTTAAAAACAGACGCAATCAAAAAGGGAAAATAGTTTACTTGTAAATATAAGAGAGCAGTGCTTTTACCCTTCTAAGGCTTTTACCATTAAGCCAGAGAGAAATATGAATTGTTAAGGCGACAGCTAGAAAAGGTGGTCACATTTACAACAGACTATGGAGGAAACCGAGTGAAGACGGATTTCAAATCTCTTCTTGTCTCTCGGCTGACAAACTGCCATAGCAGAACACTGTAAACAAGCGTCATAGCCTCCTGACAGACAGCAGTGTTTATTTATGCTTCAGCTGTTGACTGAAGCATTTCGTGTGTGTATCGGCTACTGGTACCCAAGAATAAGCCCCCTGTTACACCTTTACACAATTCTACAATACATTCTACAATGCTACAATTCTACTTATTTAGTTTCCCCAGCATTGAGATCCAATATTCTCACTGCACCTGTCAGTAAAAGTGCTAACCTTGCCCCCGTAGGCAGAGCCATCGCCACCCTGGATCAAGTCTACCAAGGTTGTATCATCAGCAAACTCAAGACGTTTAAGTTCCCTTCCCTCCTTTAACCACACAGCAGCTAAGCTAACGTGGTTGTGTATATTGACTGGGTGCGTAATGGATATTGTTCTTGTCGTTCCTCCCCAGAGAGCAGAAGGACCCCCTTTACCTGCGGGATAAAATCTCCCAGAAACATTCCAAGGAGCAGTTTGAGGCGGCACAGAAAATTGACCAGGAATACAGCCGCTTCTTCACAGGTCGGTGGTAAATTTGCGTTTCCATTCAGGGGTAAATGTAAGGAATAAGGTTCATCGATCAGCTATACGCTGAAATCACTTGTGAAAACGCAACAGAATGTATTCTAGCTTCAGCAAAAGATATCCCTACATTGCAACAAAGTCAGGTCAGTGTTGTCCTGCTAATCTTACGGTAGCTGCAGCTGTGCTTACCCTACTATAACAGGTCTGTGAAAGAGGTCCATTGTTGGGATATTGTGTCTGTACCCCCAGCACGCTACCAGTTTGTTGGCTGTTGTTAACATTGAAGGCATTGTGTGTAACTAACTATGCCATTTCCTTTTTAAAGTATTTTAAAAGCTTCCCATATGTGTATACATGTAGAATACCTGAGCAGAGTTTGTGTTTTGCCTCCAATTATCATGAAATCCGCCCCGTGTCCAAGGCGCGTGATTGGACAGAGCATAATGTGCATGTTTTTTCATGTTCATGAGAACATTATTGCCCCTTGTGGAGCAAAATTATGTTTTGAGTCTTTTAACACTGTAAACGAAACAACCTAAAATAACAGTATGAAATATTTGCTTTAGCAGCCTTTTTAAAAAAAAAAAAAAAAAAATTGTTTTAAACTATGAATTCCGTTTTGTGTTGCAGGAGTCGCACAGGGAGGTAGTCTCTCCCACATTTGCACTCAGATCGTCACCATCGTGGCCCAGGAACAAAGCAAAGTCCTATGGATTCCAGATGGAGCCCCATAGACGACCCCCCCCCCCCCCCTTGACCCCCGACCTCCGACCTCTTAAATCTTTGCTGCTGTGATAGCACAAATCTCCAAACGTTCACATGGTGGGCACAATAAATCGGTACGTTTAGTGGACACAGTGGTAAAACTGTCTCCACACTCCACATAGAGCAATATCAGGTTTGGAATAGCACTGCTGTTATTATACTAATGTAATAAACCCACTACAATAGTGACATACTACAGATAGACTTGTTTACACTAGTATTTAATGTAACGCTTACTTGAATGTTTTATTTTCCTTTAACTCTTGATACACGTTTTTATTTCATAAAGTCCCAAGAACCTTTGAGGACCACAGCAACTGTTAAAATGTATTCCCATCCATTAAGACGGACCACTTTGTTCCATTCTTGTTATATGTACGTATATTTTCTGCCATTTCATTTATCTAATCAGAAATGATGGTTATGAACCATTTGCTATTCAAGTGTAGCGGTCTAGTTCTTAGAACATGTGTTTTGTTTTACCCATCAGTGACCCTATTTATAGAGAATATATCTATTGTGTCTGTTTTTCATTCAATGCTCTACAGTGGTACTGCTTTTTTTTTCTAAAAACATCATTTCATAATGTAGTGCCAAACTAAGCATGTTTTACTACATATTCTGTCATTTATCGGTACCATGGTATCCATATTAAATCACGTCATAAGTACGATAAATTCGCCATTGAGAATCTCAATTTATGCTCTGGTTATGTGATGTTGCCAATATTGATTCTAAATGTTGTCTAACGTTCTCTCTGAAGTGGATTATTTAAGAAGGGATATTTTATTTCCGATTTTTGTTGTTGTTTTTGCTGTTACTTACTTGTCACCTAAAAGTATTTACAAGCGCCTGTTTAGTAGATCACTTTGTCAACGTTTCATTTTTCAAGTCAGATGAAATCCAAGACAACTTTGCTTCCTAATGAAGTTTAATATTTGTATCAAATATTTAAAAAATAAATCCAGTTAATGAAGTGACTCGTGAGTGGTTTTATATTAGGTTATATGCCGTCTTTTCCCACCTATACTGCAGTATATGTGACTCTTGTTGCTGTTAATGTTTACAAAGGAGGTCTGATTATTTTAGACATCCACTGTTAACATCCTGTTAACAACGCTCCCAAAGGCTTGGCTTTAAACTCTACCCTGCCTCCTGATAATATAGGCCCCTGTCTGCTTCTCTGAAGCTAATCTGACCTGCATGGAACCAGACTTGAAGCCTGGGGTGACCTTGGCCTGTGGAATAAACTTCCCCAGGGAGGTTACAGATGCCCCTATTTGGTCGTCCTGCAGACGTGACCTGAAGACCAACCTTTTTACAGATTGCTTTAAAGATGGGATTAAATGTTATTAGCTGTTATTTTCTCTCATTTTGTCTTTGATTTATAGTTGTTTCAACTACCCTAGGCCTTGTTTGTTTTATGACATGTAAAATATCTTTCAGTACTACATATAACATAACTTTTCTATAATTAATATTTTTATTTAAATACATTATGATGATCTCTATAGGGTGAGGAAGAAAGTAAATGGCAATAATACTAAATAGTGAGGGTAAATATTTTAACAAGCAGGTTCAAATCAAACATGAGAAGTAGACTGTGAGTGCACTTTATAGCCACTAGGGGGAGTCAATTACTACTGTACTGTAGTTTAGACTTTGCAACTTTTTTTTCGCCACACATTTGAAATTAGCATGTTTAATTCAATATTGCTAAATATGTCCACAGTTGTAAAGCTACTGTTGGTTTTCCTATACATTGCTGATAGGCTATGATATGCTCAGTTCTGCAAATATATATATATATAAAAAATATTTAAAGAAAATCCACAACCGTCTATTTTGACTTGCAATACGTGGAGACGATCTATTAAGCACACGAGGTCAGAATTAAATGTCAAGAAACGACTGCTTTAAATACTACAACAGTATGATCAACAGGTTTTTTTTCCTACTGCGAAATAGCGTGCAGGCCCATTGCCTTATAAGATCGCAGTTTTATCCTGCAACATCTAGTGGAAAGACAAATTAAACCCGTCGCCTGGTTAATTAAAACCTATTCATTATTAAAATTCAAGTCCGAATATATTTTTAAAAAAATGACACATGTAATTTGCAAGTTATCACCGTATAAAGTTATCGCGGTGCCCTGTGCCCACCAGAAATGACCAGAAGGCCATGAGTAAATCCAATGCGCGGGTCAGTCTCGAATTGATGGCTCCACCCACGCTACCTGTAAATCTGCGATGCCATCTTCCAAACAGACTTGACGCCCACCACCACCATCCGCTGGGGAAGCTAGAAGGCAAGACTAAAACCAAATCCCGATGAGCAATTCATTATTTTGACGTCAATAACAAAACAATCAAACTGCTACCACACTGTAGCTTACGTGCGGAGTTCTCCATTCAAAAACAGATGCGGACTGTATAGTGGCGGACCTTCGTAAAGGCAGCGCTGTCAACAAGGTGCGTGCTTGAATGAAAGCGATATCGATCGCCGTCAGCAACAGATCAGAGGACAACACATCGTTTGAAATTCGGTCGAGTTGCCTTCCATGGAAATAAATCTTCAACTACAACGCTTATCGTGATTCGGAGAATTGTTAAGGAGTTTCCAGGAATAATTTGCATGCAAATATTAATGCGCGCTTCATCGTCGGTCGTGTTGGAGCATCACTACGCGCACATATGAGCAGGCTACTCGAATTCTAAGTGATTTTGTTTTTGCGAGAGATTGACAAGTGAGTGTGATTGATAAGGACTAATGAAAACGTCAAGGAGTGGAAGAAGGCTGACACAACATGGCTGAGCGGTTTGCCAGGGGGCGCTGGCAAGAGCTCCCCAAACAATCCCAATCCTAGTTCTTTTGGTCGGCGAACGATTTCTGGGCATCGTTACATCAGTTACCGACCATGGTGAAAAACAAATTCCCGACCTCGTCCATCGACATTTCCAAGATGAATGTGATCATTCCTTTTTCACCAGATGTGCCCTGTGCCAGCAGTGGCCAGCGAATGTGGTGGGCTTTCCTCGCCTCATCCATGGTCACTTTCTTTGGAGGTCTTTTTATAATTCTTCTGTGGAGAACTCTCAAATACCTGTGGACGGTGTGCTGCCACTGTAAAGCCAAAAAGAAGGTAGGTCGTGGCATGCCAGTTTGCAGCATCAGAATAACTTTCACACCATGAATTACATTTCTTTTATAAGGTTTTCCAACCTTATAGGCGTCTATTGATTTGTGAAGCACGGTTTTAGATAAATTTGCTTTAAGATCCCACTATCAAATATCAAATATCAAATATCACATCTCAATTACTTTCAGTAACAATACAATAGTTATACATTTATACTATGGCATACTTCTGTAAAAGAATAATAATTCGAATAAATGTTATCGTTCGTGAGGTGCTGATAACACCTGTTGGCAGGTAAACTACATGTTCCTTTGGCTGGATGTCAACTGCACCATAAATTATCATGTTATAAGTGCTGCGAATTGAGATTTTTCACACAATTAATTTGAAAATGTAGCCTAATCTATGGTTTCCAATAATATTAACTGCTAATTCACTGGTTCCCATTTTTCCTATAGGGTTTCATGTCAACTGTAGCCTTAGAGCTGATGTGATTATAACTGTGGGATGTGGAAGTGTAACCTCAAAGAAATTAGTTCTTTCTGAGCTCTGAGCTCTTTGAATAACCTGTGGCCTAAATGTTATCGGGAAACAAGGATGTATGATGTAGATGATATTCCATTGTAGTTTGGATACTCTGAAGTGTGACATAATATGGAGGAAATAATTGGACCCTCAACAATACAATGAAGTGCACAGTTTGACAGGCTTCCAAAAGTCAGGAATAGCACTTTCCCGGTCGCTGCCTGGTTGAGGGCACCCACCAAGGGCTGCCAGCTGCTGCTTCAACACGGGTCAGGCATAGTTGGATGTGTAATAGCATTCTTTTGCTACCAGTGTGTATTTCAATTGTACCCTACTCGTTCAACACTCATGCCATAGCATAATCCTTTGAAATATCTTTCATAACATTTTACACAAGGCACTAAATGGATCCCCATTCATATCCGGTTAGATTTTGGAAGGTTATTATTTACTATGATGACGTCAACTAAAGGCTTCTGGAGCAACTTTAGGAACTATTATTTTTTTGACAATGAAGAGAAATGGACAATGTTTCCTTTGTATTAAGCATTCATAGGGCTACACCTCAGCTCACTGTTCCTTTATAAATTATACAGTATGTTGCTTATTAACACGGCTATCTTGAAGGACAAACCCTGACTCCTGCCGACAGTGATGTCAAAGATTAGGTTCGTTATTATCTGGTTCTCCGTTTAACCTAATGCCCAGGCATTCATCTTCTTAGCAGAGGAACAGAAGACGGGCATGGAAATGGCAAAGGACGGATCAAGGAAATTGTCCTGACCTTTTTTGAAGCAACAATCTCTCATGCCCAATCATGTGCCAGTGTTTTGTTTCAGGTCGTGCTCATTCTATCGGAACACACACACACACGGATGTGTCTGCGCGTATTTCTTGTGAATAGTCGAAAGAGGCTCAGAATAGTGGCCATGAGTCATACTGTGGACCAGACCGGAATGAGATTAGCTTTCTCCCACCTGAAAGTCCAGCAGAGTTCATGTTTGCCCATATTGGAGTCGCTAAGCTATTGCACCGTATCGGCCTGGACGTCTGCACTGTTTACCTGTAAACACCAGTACCAGAGCATTAAAGCGAGGCAGAAGAAGCGCTTCTGCTCAGCTGGGACAAAAGGGAACCCGGTGAACTGTCTCTCACTTCCAAACACTTTTCTCTCTCCACATTTTGCTCTCACGTACCTGCTGTCCCGCCTGCCTGAGCCCTCTCGCCCTCACGCCCCTCTCCACCTTTCTGCCTTGTCCAAGGATCCTCACCCCCTCCCCCATGGGAAAACATCAGAAATGCACTGTCAGGCGCTCACGGTATATGCCATATGAATCAGTTTGTTGTTGCTAAGCAACTAGCAAGCACATTTGTTCATTCTGAGAGAGAGAGAGAGAGAGAGAGAGAGAGGGAGAGGGAGAAAGAGAGAAAAAATACTTTCCCTTATGCAACTGTCTATCTGGGATGTGTTGTGTTGTGTTGTTGGAACACCTCACCTATCATTACAATCCCAAGCGGGGAGCTCTCAGTTTCCTGTATAGATTGGTGGTGGGTGGGTGGGTGGGGGCGGGGCTGGTTATTTGTTTCTATCTCTGTATTGGCTCCCTTTTGTTATTCAGCTTCTTACAGACCCTGACCTCTACTGCCTCCGAGATTGATCGGCCCGCGGTTCTGCCCTTCCGTTCTGTTAAGAACCATGTGGTCGCGAGCTTCTCATGAATGACAGCCATTATCTGTCAGGGGGAAAGGAAGCGGTGTTTGTCGTAAATTAGCGCGGTATCGACGGTCTGCGGGTCGCTAAGCGAGGGCACGTTCACGCGTCATATCGCCACGGCAGATTGCCAGTGCGCGTGTTTGCCCCTATACAACTTTGGTTTTCGATGAAAGTGCGAGGAAGGAAATTAAAAGGAAAAACGAGCTTTGACGAAAATATAATATCCGGAGTCAAAGCAAATCACACTGCACAGTAATCACAGTCCTTTTTTGGGTGTTGTCGGCAGCCATTTTAGTTAATCACATTTTATAAATGGAGTTTCTTTCAACTGTTTCTTGTACTGTTCCAGGCGCATTGCGTGACCCATAAACCAAAGGCATGTAGTTGGTCGTCAAAATACCTCTCCTGTCAAGTAGGCGGATCTTGATGCAGTTAGCCAGCGCTACGTCACGCCATGTGAAGGCTAGCTCTGCGAGACTAGTGTGCACCTGACACCTGTTGCATTTGCTCGGAAGTATTAAAGGTACACTTTGCGATTGTAGTATAGTGGTCCTAGAACGGCACTTTTTTTCTGCCACAGCTCACTAGAGAACGGTGTGAACCAAGGACAGGGGGAGGAGTAGAGAGGAGCGCCAGCCACTTGGGTGTGAGAGGGGGCATGCACTCTAGGCGTTTTAAACCAAAACAACACTTTTGTAACGCTGGTGTCAACCACAAAGCGACTTTCAGACAAATTGACAAATTCGTTGAGTTGGGAAGTTTGAGCCTAATAAATAAAGGAAGTGTTACAATTACTAGGTAATTTTTATAGATGCCTAAATGACAATTATTAGGGGTTAATCATCTTGTACAAAGAGGCCCACAGACCGGGCATGTTAATGATCGAAACCACGAGCTTTCGGCTGGGAGTCGACCACTAGGCCAATAACCACTAGGTTAAAGGGACAATCTGACATTTTGTTTCATCGTGTTTGAGGCCAAAATAACTTGAATGCATTACACTTAATACTCAAGTGGTAATGCAAAACTTGACAAGCGTAGGCCTACGTGGAAGCCCTTTAAAAATGTCCTCAAACACACTGCGTCAAGCATCTTTATTTAGCTATTTTCAGAAATGTCTGCCTGTATAATAGTTAAGCAAGTACTGTATCGGTCTCATGCCTAATTTGCGACTCGGCTGTCACACCTGTTGTGATCCAACAGCTCTCACGTTACTACTGTTGGGCACAGTCCTGATAGTGACAAAGCCCAGAGTCCACTTTTCTCAGGGTCAGTACAAATAAACATCCATCCAGGGTGCCGTCCTGCATGGCATCCCGTATTCAGCTAGGATGGCAGCCTGCTGCAACCCTGAAATGGGAACAAGCTGGTGATTAGAATGAATGAATGGACGCGATGAATCACTGTATACTTTCAATCTTAGATACAGTAACAGCAGATCTATGAGTTGTCATTGTTACCCATGCTGTTGCTTTGGCTCAATCCTTCTTGAACTGTTACATTATTTTTAGTTGATTTTCGTGTTTTCTGGCAACAGTCAAGTCATTCTTGAATAATGCGGCATACCACCACAGTCCAAATTTATCATTTTACACAGGCCATTCATGTTTTCTTATGGGTTCATTAAGTCAAAATGAAACTGGAAATCTCTTCACCTTCAGTGTAAAATACAGCATACATACAAGGTGATATTAAGTGACTCTGACTATTTCCCCCTTTTAAAAAGGAGGTAAAACATTATTTTGGAGATGTATGTGAAAATGCCATCTAGACTTCAAGCCGCTATGGGGCCGCTCCCATGACTAGAGAACAGTTTAATTGAAAGCTGAAGGCTTGCACTGCTAGCTGGTAGATTAGTCTCTAGAATGTCAGAAATAAACAAGACAGCATTAGACAGCAAAGTTTTAGCAAAGTGGTGTTTCTGTACTATTACCAATATTACCATCCAGTCTGGAAGGACCGATTGTGAGATCCGCTGGTCAAGTTGATATTCTGTGTCTGTATGTGTAGCCTATTTTCATTTCACAAGAAAAAAATAAAATAAATAAACAATATAAGAATATATCAGAGGTTAAAACTTAGAATTGCCTTTGTCCTTTCTCCTCCATAGAACATGCCATTATTCAATCTTAAATTGCCGTTGTGTGTATTAATATATTTTTTAATAATTCACACACTTCTGCTGAAATTGTGTCATGAGTCACATGCTCTGTTCTAGTTGCTTCCAGTCATTTGACAAATGATAATGGTGTATCTGGGTGGGGTGGGGTGGGGGGTTATAATGGTGATCAATGTGCTACTGGGTCTGATGGAGTAGATTTAGGCTGGATAGTGAAATCTAATTTTGGACATTCCTACTATTTTTCAAAATGTCACTGAGGAGACATGCTGCCTAAGAACTTTGACTTGGCCGGTGTCTGATTAAAAATTTACTCTGCTATTCTCTTTATAAATTGATATAATTTTTGACTTGCATTAGATAACGTTAAGGAGGAAATTAAAACAATGTAAAAGTGCAACAAAAATAAAGATTGGCACAGCTGCTAAATTATTAAATATCCTTAATGAATTCAATACAATAATTTAATCCAATATCTTAGGTCACTGTGATTTAAAAGCCAACAGCCGCATTGTGTAATGCTGCATACAATGTGAAAGAGTTGTACAAAAGTGGCCTAGTGGCTAGCGACTAGCCAGACCACCTGTTGTGGACAGCTCAGTTTGTTTTCTTTTAGTCCTTCAATCAGCACCTCTATTTTTGCTCCCATAGCCTTTTGTTTACTGAAACCTTTGTTTAAAGGTACACTCCTCAGTTGGTGTCCAAAATTACCCTTGTGGTTAAAGCGAGCATTACAAAAACATTTTTGTTTTGGTTTTAAATCTCCTAGAGTGTATGCAAGTTTAAAAGTCTGCTAGTTTTAAATGCCTAGAGTGCATGTGAGGAAGGAGTAGAGAGGAATGCGCTCCTCTCCACTATCCCCCCTACACAGCTTTTATAGGCTCACACCGTTCTCTACCCCTCCCTCTACACATACAGAAGTTATAGTTTGCTGGAGGGCCTTGCAGCTGACGTATGTTACTACAATAAATCTCAACTGAAGGTTATTTTCAGTTGGCCATTGCTAATGTAAATACGTTAATAAACAATGTCCCGCCACTACCCGACATTTCTGACATGACTATGAATCAGCTCTTCAACAACTTTTTATGTCAATATGTTGGCTAAACTAAACGTAGCTCTAACAGATGCTAACAGTATACAGACTATAAAACTGCAATTTTGTCCAGTTCCTCAAGCCCCTGCAGAGCTCAAATGTCAAACTCTGCCTATGCCCGTACACAGCTGCCCACACTTTCGATGTATGATGTTCTTTGAAGCACTCTCACAGTGGAATCTAGGCTAGCTATAGTGCCAAAGAAAACTTGTTTAAATGAGGCATCACGGCTAACAGAAGGTATCTTACAGCATGTGACCTTCAGATGAAACGAAGCCTTTCTGTATTGCAAGGGAATCTTTTAAAGAATAATTGGGCAGAAGCATGCCATATATCAGCACCGGCCATTTATCTTTCAACTTTAGCTTTTATGGCATAAAAAATTCATGGGAAACACATTTTTCAGTACATTTTTAGATTTGGTCGTTAAAGTTTAAGAGGGTAACGGTGTGACGCCAATTAAAGGCTACTTAACGACCCGTCACCCCTCTCACTGTAACCACTGTTGACTCATTTATTCTAGCTGTGAAGTGCCCTGTCACTCTCACACACACAAACACACGCCCACGCAATAAGAAGTTGCATCAGGTTGAGTTTTGTATACGTTCCATGAGTCTATCAAGCCTGTTGGAGCATCTTTAGTTTGAGACGTGTATTGATTATGAATGCTGTTTAATCGCCATTAACCACTAGGCAATCGCACCAGTGACCACAAAGACCAAGTACATTACGAAATTGAAGTTTATTGGACGGCCCCATGCAGTTTGCAAGCCTGCAAGCCTACAGATAGATGTTCATAATGCCAGGTGTTTTATTACACAATTACTGCAATGGGGTTTGTTTATCACGTTGAAGATTTCCTGAAGTATAACTGAATTGTTTGTATACAACAGGTGTGACCAAGAGTCCGTGGTTTGGTTCAAATTGTCAAACTGCATTTTTCGACACAATTATGCTACATTACTGTAGCACAGTAACAGACCCACACTGGTTACAAACAGACCGTGTCTGTCTGTGCTTATTCACAGATCTCCCGACACTGTACCTGCTGCAGCCTTGTCCTCACCTGTCTAAAATCCCAGAGTCCCGTGAACCAAGCCTCCCAACAATACAATTACAATGAGGTCATTTAGCAGATGTTTTTGTCCAAAGCGACTTAGAATTACATGCTGCTATTACATGGAGGAGATAGGGGTTAGGCATCTTGCTCAAGGATGCTTACAGGTAGGCCAACTCTGGGGCTTGAACCCACCACCTTCCGGCTGGAAGTCCAACACCCAAACCACTAGACTATCCTGGTGGGCTAAACCACGCCCACACCTCCCACAATTACATTACATTAAATTAACAATATTTCATAGCTCTATTATTGTTACCCGAACCTCTTTTCCCTCTTGCTTATTTCTGACCAAAACACCTAAACAATTTTGTTTAGGTGTTCTGGTGCTAGTTCCACAACAACACACTAACCCACCCAAAACGTGTCCTTTTGAACTTCATGTGAGGGTACAGATTATAAGTGGATTGAATTCCCCTTTAAGATGTGTTTCCTATGGGGAAAAGGCTGTTGCATAATTGCATTTGTGTTGTAGGGTCAATAGACCACACTGGTCAGAGTGTAGGTCGGTCAGCAGCATGCTATCCTGGCGGTCTGGTTTATTTGGTATTTTGGCATCGGCAGCAGTTTAGTTTTGGTAAAGACATAATTTGATCATCGATGAGAATCTCTGTGGTCTCTGTTTGCATTGCATTCACTTTAGCAGAAAGCAGCTACTTGTCTGTGACGTGTTTGCAAAACACCCTGCCATGCACAAGCTATTGTAAAGTCTCAACACCCCTTCTTAATATGCAAATGACTATCTTAAAGCAATCTCGATCATATTAACGTCTCTCTCGGAATAGATTGTTAACAGAGCTTACCATCCAAACGAGTATTTATCGCTGTTACTACTGTGGCTGACAGTACATGCTCCACATGAGCAGACTGTAAGGCTACTGTGGCCAAACAAGAGTTTGCCAAACTGACTGTTGTGTAGTACATGTACAAATAAGATGAATTACTTCTAGGGTAACTATTATACACACTACTCTCTATTTGGGGTGTGCGCGGGTGATCAAGCATTCGGTTACCCGTTTGGGGTGCCAGAATTCAATTTCTTTTTCATGTGCATTGTATCACAGTAGTATTGCGTCGGCCGCATCAAAAATATTTAAGGAATTAAGTCTAGGTTAAGCCTACCTATGTTTGTATACGCTATATGACCTATAAAAAGCAACGGCTAAATAACCCGAATGAATCCCCGAATGAACAAAATTAACCCTGCCAGTTATTCGAATGTAAACATTAGTCTGAATACACACCCCTACTCGTTATAACTATACTATAAAGGTACTTAAATAACTATACTGACACTATTCTAATACTTTTGAAAATACAAACAGAATTTGACTGATACATAATTCATTGTGTATTTTTTTTTTTAGAGTTTTTTTTCTTAGACCTTTTTGCTACTAGCCTTTGGTGTACTGTATCTAGGTCAGACTGTAGTTTGAGTCCTGCCGAATAGTTTCAGTATAAACGTATTAGCGTATGTTAGTGTTTCCACTAATAGATGTCGAATAGCGTTGCCATTTGTGTGCTAATAAAGTAAACATGAACGTTGTGTTGAAAACATTGTTGGGTAAGATGGTGCCTCTCCCAGAGGGCTGCGCCTCCGAGTCAGAAACACTTCCGAAACAAGACTCCTATTAAGGTAATTTCTTGCTTGTCGGTGCCTGCATTGCCTTCATTCACTGACCCCGAACAGCCATGTTGCGTATGGTACATACTGCTTTGTGTCATTCAGTCATTCAGTTGTGGAAGTGCTGTTTCAGTGTTGCGTCCCTTCCAGTGATTTGCGGTGGAGTCGAGGCCCAGCACATGTTGCATACCTTCATGCCAGGAGTTCTTGTGAAGTAGGGTGTGCCCTCTTAGGAACACACAACAGACCTTGTGCATGTTGGTAGCGCAGTGACGTAAATACAGAGACAGGAAACCCTGCTGAAGCAGTGCACAACTAGCTCTTGGGGGTCCTTTGAAAGAAACGGATGTTCTTGGAATCATTTTGCTATAATTTAATTTCACTATGAATTATCCTCATTACTGTAATAATGACCTTTAGGATCAAAACTAGATTTCCCCCACACACATAGGCGTTGAAATCAGTACTATAACTGAATTATTTACAGTATGAAGGTTTCCTGGTACAAACTCTTGTTGAATTGCTGTGTTTGGGTTTCTGTGCCCTAAAAAACACCAGTCCTCATCAGTGGATATTGGATTTCCGCGCCCTTTCTACCTTTGTGGGTAATGCCCCGTGCATGGGGTGGGTTGGTGCACCGGGGAGCATAGCTAACCCTCTGTGTCCTGTCTTGATTTCCTGCTCTGTGAGTCATGGCGGTCCCAGCAGACCGACAGGCAGGCGGCCCACTCAGCCGAGCAGAGGGACTGAGGGCTCATCGGCTGCCATGGATACACTCCATGGCAGCCTCCTGTCATGTTTCCGTCGATCTACCAGGAGAGTTTTTCACTCGAATTACAGATCTTTTTATAACCGAAACCCGAGTTTAAGAAATAAAGAATGAAAGCTGCATGAGATAATTTGGCATAATGGCGGCCGCATCTGGTTATGAGACAAAACTGCACGCTTGTTCGTGAAAGCTGTCACATTCTTTTGAATTTCACCAGACCTTTTTTAATTTTTTTCCGCTGCAGTTGCAGATATTACTTGAGGCGTCACTTTGTCAATTGTGGCAAGGCAGAAAGCAGCACTTCCTGTTATTTCCCGGGCTTTAAATTTTTTTATCAGCAAACCAATGCTGCTCACACTATGCTGATGGCTTAACCCAGGGCAGGAAGAGCAATCTCGACACTGTAGCTAATAAACTCACGATATGTATGTGTGTATATATATATATATAAATAATCTTAAATATGTTTTAAACCATGTACACTCATGTGAGTTGGTGATTCAACTTGTTTCATTTGGTACAAAATGAGCTACTTTTTAGCTACATCATAGCAGGCTAGTACAGTTAGCCATGTTTACTCATAGGGTTAGCATTGGTCAGCATACAGTCTGAGAACTGCTGTTTTCAGGGGGAACCTGCCCATTGGCTCTTCAGAATAATTTTGTGTGACGCTATACAGTAATACTATTTAACACGATTGTTTGGTTTGACACTCTGCATTTGTCGATCTCTTTCAGGATGTACATCGGGTCATCACCGGCGACGGTATCAAGCGTGCCGACAAGGAAGATGCAGCCAGCGAAGTCGGCTGGATGACGTCCGTTAAAGACTGGGCCGGGGTCATGATTTCTGCTCAGACGCTCACGGGCAGGGTGCTGGTGAGTTACCCTGGGTTACCTTTTGACTGACAGGTGCCACTGCTGTACAGACCTGGATGAGTGGCAGTCAGTCAGTCAAGCTGTCGATGACATGAAACGGGACGGCCAATCACAATTACTCCCAGACTTCGTCATAACCGCCTCATTAGCATATCTCTTCATAATGTTGTCGTATAATTACCAGTACACCCCCCCCCCCACACACACCCCGTCGAGAAAGTGGCTGTTGTGATAGCGATTGATATTTTGCATCTGACAAGCTATTAAATATTACTTCCTTGCTGTTACTTCCTGGTTTGTTCACATTTGTTCACATTTGAGTGTGCTGCCGGGAGCATCAAGGAATGTGTTGTATAGAATCTGATAGGCTGTTTTTCAGACAAGGGGGGGGGCTGTTAAAACATAGCTGGGCGTGCAAAGTGAAAAAGATTTGAAGAGGGTATTAAGGCCACAGGCTCCATAATGCCCCTAGCCTCAATGGAGAAAAACTGAAAACGAGAGAGATATTGTAAGTGTGTGTGTGTGTGCGTGTGGTGGTGGTGGTGGGGGTGGGGTGTGGGGTGGGTGGGGGGTATGCTCAGTTGTAAATGTATCGAATGCTGGTCAGCAGAAATGGTTGCCGTGGCGTCACATTGGGGAACACATGCTTTTCGTCACACTCATTCTATTGTACTGCTGGATTAAATCAAGGCATGAGATTAACACAACCTCATCCCCACAACCAGCAGGGGGGGGGGTATCTCCAGTCAAGGACAATCCCTCGCAAGGTGCACGCGCACAGGGTGAATGCCCGCTGGGGCAGAGGTTGCTAGCGTTGTTAGCTTCATTGTCTTCATGAGTGCATGGATGATTCGGCTGTGCTTAGCACAGCGAGTCTAGGAGCAAAGACTAATGAAATGAGGGGAAGTGCCATGACAAGGCTCTTCGCAGTGCTGCGGGCTTTAGCTGGGGGGGCCCCCCCCCCCCCCCCCCCCCCCCCCCCCCCCCCCACCCCCCCCCCCCCCCCCCCCCCCCCCCCC
>JAOEHI010044717.1:0-21127 GCA_025447815.1 Percopsis transmontana
CCCCCCCCCCCCCCCCCCCCCCCCCCCCCCCCCCCCCCCCCCCCCCCCCCCCCCCCCCCCCCCCCCCCAGAGACAGACAGGCAGCACCAACGCACCATCATCAGATACCACAGCTGACCCCGTGACCCCCCAATCCCTTCCCTGATTGGTTCAATCAATTCTACAGAGGCCAGACAGCTTCAACACTGACCTTCATATATTTCTCCCATCCAGGGGCGAACATAGCAAGACAAATACGACGGCAGAGGGCTCCGATGCAGCAATTCTCTAACTGGGGTCTCAGGGTGTCCATGACATGTGTCCGGAGTTCCAGAAACGAAAGACAAAATCCTATTGAAAGGTATTTTTCTGAATAGATAAAACACATTCTTTTCATATATTGTATTTATTCAACCTGGGTAAACACGTTAAAAAGAAATCAGTCAGTTCGGGCCAACGAAGCAGTGTACGAATTTAACATAAAAAAAAACGAATTAACCTTCCTAATTGGCTGAGCAAAGGTCTTGTGGTTTGTTATTCCACTTTATGTGTATTTCACATCTGTTCACAAGCTCTGCAGAAATATTCTTAAACCACTGTGGTACTTACTGGTGTCTTTGAATGGGTGATTCTTGCATACCAATACCAATTTACCAGGACTTTACCAATACTGTACCAGTTAATGTAATGCAGTACAGTGCTCATCAGGGGCGTTTCTAATTATGGAAAAGATCAGGGGCTAAGTTTGCCTGGGGCTTGTTTTTTTAAGGGAGATCGGCACAGGCAGGTTGGGGACATTATATCTACCTTATATTAAATAAATATTATCACACGCATGCATTCAAAGGTTATTATTATTTCACAAGCTCTATATGATCCTATAAATATCTTTTTCAAGTTTATCTCTCTCTCTCTCACACTCACACACACACACACACACACACACACACACACACACACACACACACACACACACACACATTTTCTCCCATGCATTCTGGCTCAGATGGCTGCAGCAGCTCATCATGACCTGGGCCATGACATCACCTGACCTGGCTGTGTTTGGGGTCTCGCGACAACACTCATTTATGTAGATATCAGCATTGTGTGACAAAAGAGAAAACTATTTTGTTTTCTCTTTTACCCCTGTGTAGCCTATATGTATGTCTTTTGTTCCCCAAGTGTGTTGTGGCAATACTGTTTCTCATGGTCATGTCAAGAAAGCAAGCCTATTCAATCTGAGTTCCAATGAGATAGCGAAAGAGAGAGAAACCTTGATTTGACAGACTTGCCTGTCAATTCACCATAGGCTAATTAGTGGTGTAAGGGCATAAACATGATTCGATACATTGTGTAATATCAGAGCCCTTGCCTATTTAAAATTCTCTGGTAATCCAGTAGCGAATCGTGGCCCTTGACACATGGGCTTTCAGTGTAGTGCATAGGCTTCAACCTGATCTACACCGTAATTGGCACAAACACGCAGACCAACCTTGCCTCTAAACACTCTCACCAAACAAGCAACACTAGCAACTAACACATTTCAGTCTAAAGTCAAAGGCCAAAATACATTATATTACATGAAGTTGGACGTGCGCATTTTGTTTCATGGTAGCGTAATATGTGTGTAATATCATTTATATAATAATATGCAGTCAAAAAACGATGTAGCCTAATGTGTGTGCTTTCACAAACTGAACCACATTATTCAATAGTACAATACAAAATCGGAATGAAATCAGACTCACCGCATGACAATCGCTACTTGAAAACAAAATCCATCCTGCTGTCCTTGCTAGCTTGTCGTACTTCAGTTTTCTAACTGGCACTCCGATCACGCCACATGAAAAATGCCGACAAATGCCACACAAAAAATGCTAGAAGGCCCAGGCGTGTCAGAGAATATGCTCAACATGGCAAACTCAAAGTCTGATTGGTTAAAGAATTTGACAATCAACAGCATTTGCTTCAACAGCAGACATGATTCACTCAGTCTGTTGTTTTACTATAAACACCTCCTTTTTATAAAAAATACCTAGGGCTAGGCTTAAAATACTTGGGGCTATAGCCCAGACTGATCGAACCGATCAACGCCACTGGTGCTCATAATATTTATACCAAGAAACGGGAATCCTTAATGGAGAAACAATTTTTTTCTATGACAACCTGAATCGCTTTGACACTTCCTGTTTGTGTATTCTCTGTGTACTCCCTGTGTACTCTGCAGTTTCACGATAGTTTGACAAGTCTGTCATGTGACGTGAGGACTGTCAGAGCTCCTGTCCATCTCTGCTTTTCACACACAGACAACAAACAGCATACAAATGAAAGCTTCAAATAAAAAGTATTCAATATTCTTCACAGAATGTGGCATGAAAAATTAAACACATCTCGCATGCTGCAGACTGGGCTTTTACTGACTTTTAATATCATATACAAACACCTTTTACTTTTGTTCTGATGTTCACAACTGTCACAAGCACCTTAGCAGGAATTTCACCAGTGAAACTTAACAGATCCGGTAGATGTGTTCTGACGCTGTGTAAAGCCATCGGCTGGGCTGCACTCTGAGCTGCCCAGAGCCCTTTCAGTTCTCCTGTTACCGCGGCAGTTAATTAGGTCGGTCAGAAGGGAGTTTTATTGATTGGCTCAGTTAATTGGTCGTTTAACTGTCCAATCCCAGAGGCCCATTCACCAGCACAGTTACTGTTACAGTACACTTTGTGTGTGTGTCAGACACAGAGAGCAGGGGTGTGCACAGAAACCACAAGTGTCACATTGTATTAACAGCTTAGGATAGATATATAGATATATAGATAGATCGATATAGATATATATATGATATCGATATAGATAGAGAGAAACAGGATCAAAGGCCTATGTAAAGTCCTTTAGTCCTTTCTAGGCAAATGCAGTTCATGGACTGGGAGCCATTAAGAGTGTCTGTATGACAACATCAGTGTGTTTAATGAGGCTGTCCTCCCCTCCCATCGTCACTGAACCATCCATTACAGCATTAAGATGTTAAATAAAAGATACATAGTGATCCACGGATGCCTGCTGAATATTATGGAGGGAATGGAATAGTAGTACTTCAGACTGCTCTCCCTCTGTTTGTGTGTGTCTGTGTGTGTGTGTGTGTGTGTGTGTGTGTGTGTGTTGTATACAAATGCATATATCACTTGGATCTTAAGGCTTTCTCATACAAATGTATTTCAGCAAAGATGAATTCATCATACTTGTACTTTTGGTGAGAGTCAGACTCCATGTCTGTGTGTGTGTGTGAGTGTGTGTGTATGATGGTGAAATGGACATCTGTGCACTCATGCATGGTCTCACAATCATAAACACACACACACACACACACACACAGCTACTTTGCACACATAAACTCAAACTCATGGACCCAGATAAAGTGGTATCTGTGCATCACATTACCATGATGATATACTGTAGTCTACTGGGAGAGAGAGAGAGAGAGACACAAGCAGTGAAGACAGTTATTGGTGAGAAGGTAGCTAGATACCCACAGTATATCAGGTTTTTGTCAAAACAAAATATGACACTGGAGCATGCGGTATGAAATCTATGATTTGTGATCAGTGAATTATTTAGTAGTCTGAAAGCCTCTCTACCTACGGTAAGAACTATTGTCCTGGGGCTCTGTGCATCACGTAAATTTGGAGCATACCAAACCCCAGTGACACAGGATGAGCTCATGGTTAGCATTTGACCCCTCCTCTCTCACTTTTGTTTTTTTGCTCATTGAGCCATATTAATTAAATGGGGCTGGGTCTCACCATTCAGATTAAATTAGACTGATTAAGATTTTTCACTGATTGATAAATAAACAAATCAATTCCAAGCAGTCATAGATTATTGGGTGACAAGTCTGCAGCCTATTGGATAACAAGCTAGCTTAGCCCAGTGTGAGTGCAGTCTGGACACACATGTGAATGAATAACATCTTGCTTATCCAAGAGCAGAAGCTACATCAACTGAAGTGTCGACATAGCCAAAGTTATCCAAGCACATTGATTGGGTACACTGGCTTTGCAGTGATGTTGCTGGGAAAAAAAGGCTTTATAAATGAGGAAATGGAACATACAGATGTACATGATAGGTACATCTGTAAGTTCTGTCATGGATGGCTGGTCAATAATTATACAGAAAGTCACAGTCATTATACTATGTACATTTTTCTCAGAGAAATCCCAGTGTGTCAGCGATTATAATACATATTTTCCTGTCCATGAGGATATCTACATATCCTCATGGACAGAAAAACCTTAGTGAAGAGTGAGCTGTGGATGTTATAGCAAATGCATGACAAATGAATAAACGGCTAATGGAAATTAAATTACATTTACAATACAAATAAAAAATAAATTGTTTGTAAATAAACTCACACTTATATTTTATATAAATACAAGCTTAATTATATAGAACTCTAAAACCTCTTATTGTAATTATGATTATTTTGAAATTAATTTACTGCCGTTCACTGCTCAATGTGTCTGGATTTCCATTGTCTGTGTTTTTACCAGCCATGGTGTGCACACATTTAGACTATTCATTAGCCTGCTTGAACAAAATAAGTACATTTAACAAAATTACTACATTTTCATTTATGAGTAATCTAGTTGTGCGACATAATTTTATGGAGGAAGAGTGCATTAGTCCCAGTCATGAATCACAGAGCAGCTGTCGACATGTTTTTAACTTCAGAGGGCAGTGTGAGTCGGTTCATCATCCCAGGTTTATGGTTGGATGTGAACATATTGCAGACATTTACAGCTATACTGGGAATAGCAGGGGTTTGCACCTCTAAGGACAACGGAAAATTACTTCAGTTTCTCTCTCTCTCTCTATGTGTCTATCCCTTGCTCCCTCTCTAACTCTATCTAATAACAACTTTGGTTTTCGAGTCTCATGTCAATTCTGAAGCAAAACGTCTATGAAATGAAATACCTGTCTGTGTGTGTGTGTGTGGCAGACGGTGTGTCATTGATCAGCTTGGTCTCCAGTGAGAAGATCTGATATGAGTGTATGTGTGTGTGTGTGTGTGTGTGTGTGTGTGTGTGTGTGTGCATGTGTGAAATAGAGAAACCGAAATCTTGCACACACAAACCCACAGCCTTTAAACACTGGAGCCAAGATGTTAATTGCTTGCTTGATAGATGATTACTTGCCCACTTGAAATAAAAACAAACTTCACAGTATCATGCATCATGTACAGTATCTCCATAACTGACAGCACATGAATGGCCTTTGATAAAAAGGGAACTATGAAAACAGAAGGGGAATGTAAACAGACCAATAGCAATGTTTAAACGAGTTGACAAGTCTGACAAGGTGTCAGTGACTCATCTGCTTTAATTGAATTCAGCTTGGCTTGTTAAAGTTAATTGTGCAGGTGCATCCAGCCGTGCACAACACACAGCCAGCATCTTGCACACGAGATATGACAACACACTACACGTCTAATTGCCTTAGCAAGCAGTTGGTGCTGCATATTCTGGTAACACTGTATTTGAAGCGGTGTGCATACGACTGACATGACACCATCATAACCATGACATGACACCTGTCATGAACATAAAGGAGTCTTTATGAATGTTTATGACAGTTGTCATTAAGTGTCATTTGGTATGTTATGTCATTTTTAATGTCAAGTTGACATTGTTTTGGGATGTCTTTGTCATGACAACTTGACATAATTTACTGACATTCATAAAGACTCACTAAAGTTCATGTTCATGTTCATCTTCATGTTCATGACAGGTGTCATGTCATGGATATGACGTTGTTATGTCCGTCTTATGCACAAACCTTTAAATAAAGTGTTACTGTTGGCTGTAACAATATAAGCCTACTTTTATTAACAGCTTTGTTATAAGCATTAAAAAGGACAGTTGGTTGCATTGGGTTTAAAACCAAAATAAAAGCATTCACAGCTACAGTTTCAGGTACAACCCTCCACCGCAGATCTCCAACCTTCTTAATTAACAGTTCCATCTACATTGGTCTGACCCCAGCCTTCAGACCCAGCTGGGCTCCCCAGGGACCATTCATTTAGCTTAGTTCTGTTTAAAGCTTTCACACACACACACACACACACACACACACACACACACACACACACACACACACACACACACATGCTGCACCCCAGTTGATCATTGGTTAAAATACATGTCTACATACAGGTAGACCCCAGAGTTGGCCTACCTGTAAGCATCCTTGAGCAAGATGCCTAACCCCTACTTGCACCTGCAGCATGTAATTGTAAGTCGCTTTGGATAAAAGCGTCTGCTAAATGACCTAATTGTAATTGTAATGTCTCAAGATATGCCACAGTGTGGTCTTTGTCCCACTTAGGCTAAACAAAGCACTTTACAATTACAAGATCTTAAAAAGATGTGTTCCGGGAAACGTTTTATTGGGGGATACAAGCTGTCTGTATCTTGCCGGTTCCTTTTGTGACGCTTCCTTTTTCACGAACAGGGGGAACATTAAAGGTCCGAAATTCTCCTGGCTGGATTAACCAGCAGGAAAACAGGGGTGACATGTCACGTGTATCAGTCCAACATTCAACCAGACTATTTACCTTATCTACAAAGATCTAGGAAGATGATGATGCTGTTATTTATCCTTGGGGGGAAAATTCAACAAATGCAAGCTCAACAAGGTCTCCCACTGTCAGATTAAAATTCTCCACTAAACAGCCCGGGCGAGCTTCACCGCATGCGCCCATGTGTGAGCCTGTCCAAACACCATGCCTCCTCCACTACCAGCGGGCACATTGCCCTGCCAGGCCAGTACTGACTGCTGACAGCTAAACCTAAACTAAGTAAACAACTGCCCCGGACAAACAAAGAATAAACACACATACAATGCAACAGAAACAGACAGAACAAGAACAAAGTTAGAAACTCACTCACACTGAGAGAAAGGGTTTTTCCTGTAAGGGTGAGTAATATTGAGAAACACACACTCGGAGACATGCGCGCACAATCAGTAAAAGCAAACCCACACGCGCACGCAAACACACCGAGAATGAACGTTTGTGTCACTATGCAGGGCTGTAGTGAGACCTGATACCCAGACACGGGACTGTTATGATGAACACGATCCAGAGGAGAAAGTCAATGAAATGTTAGAAGTCCTTGTTGTGTAGAGATGCTCTTTGGCTACAGCGGGCCGAGTAGAAACATGAGAGCTAGCCCGACATATACACACAGAGGGATCTCCTCTGGACACACACACACACACACACACAACTCTGTGAAGTACTGTAAATTGCATAGGGTGAATGTCTGTCTGGAGAATCCCTCTTGTAGAAAAACCTCTGACTTTATGGCGTTAATAATTCATGGGAGAAATGATCTGTCTTCAGATCTATGAATTTCAGTCTTTGCCTGAAAACCAGTTCAGTTTATCTATAGAGCCATTAATCCTAGTTCCTGATTTCCAGATTCATAGAACTGTTTCGTTTGTGTGATTTGAAGTTCTGACCGTGTCAAACACTATGTCCCGCAGTATACACACGCGCCTGCCTCACACACTGCCATAACCCGACTTTCACATCATATTTGTGGCTACATAGCCTAGCCATCAGGAAGACCTCATATTCTGTCTTCCACTTTAGTTTATTGTCCATAGTCTATAGTCTATAGTCATTCAACTTTTGCATTTCATAGTAGACCCTACAGTACATAAACATACAATGCCAATGCATATTTAAGCAGCTTTAAGCATTCGTCTACACTGTTACTGTTGATAAATACATTTTGATTTTGATTTGATTTGATGTATTCCATAACTTCCAAGAGATTAATCATGTCTGTATTTTCCATAACAGCCTGGATGTTGCTTTGCTCTTTGTGGGGACTGGGGAGAAAAATTAGCCAGATTAAAAAAAAACTGTTTACTCAGCTGTTCTCCCAGATGCACTACAAGCACAAAGGACGCAGGGGATCAGGGGCTAGCTAGTTTTTAGATGACGCATCCAAACCAGTGATGGTAGCAGGAATGTTGCATGCTTCACAGCTTGGACAGAACTCACCTAGAGACACGCTATGATGGTTTATAATACACAGATATAGTTAAGTTAAGTATTTTAGAGGAATGGGTTCACAGATAATACAGTACATTTAACACGATCATGATCAAACAGGATCGACAACGAGTTTTAAAAAAAATAAATGATTTAGCAGAATTTGTCAATAGACAATCATGCATTAAACAAACAAACAAAGAAAAATAACAACAAATACATTTTTAAAAATATTGAAAATACAATTTCCATATACAGTATTATTCTTTGGCGGTGTTGTTAACCTTATAAAGCTACAGTATGTAAGTTCCGCGCTGCGTAAGACTAACAGGATAAATTACGTTTGCTTGATAACAGTGGATATTAACAGGCGCACAGTTTACTCCGTTTGAACAAGGCTTTGCCACCAGGTGGCTCCCTTGCTTTCATTTCTATACCTGGAGTATTGACCACAGCTGACAGCTTCAAATAGCTTCATCAGAGCCAAACAGCAGGCTACAAACACACACTTTTCAGAGTTGTTATTTCACGTATCCCTTCAAATCTCATAATGACATTATACCTTATTATAACATTCGAATGTTTAAAATATTCCAACGGACAACCATATCCGTCCACATATACTGTTAAAAATAAGACAACAGTGTTATGGTGTTGTCCAATATTAACTTGTTTGCTGTTGAAGAACTGACCGTTGGACAGGTCCAGGACAGAAATAGATGTCAGTCATGCTGCAGACCCTTTCATTGGATCTATTCCTAGCATCTGTCAGTTCAAAAGTCATGCTAACGTGTTTCTTTCATTAAACAACACACACACACACACACACACACACACACACACACACACACACACACACACACACACACAAACACACACACAAACACACACACAAATACCTAATTCTTAAAAGTAGCCAGGTTCTAAGCCAACCAAACAGTCCATTAGAATGATTGCGCTTGGTTCCTTTCCAACTACACATCTTAGAGAGCACCTTAACGTGACAACCTCTAATAAGCTGTCACGTGCCACGTCATGGTACATTTGTGTAGTTTATTTGTGACATCAGTACTGGTATAGGAACATCAGTGGTTCTCAAATGGTGTAACCTCAGGATTTGTCTTTGGTCATTAAGTCGCAACCCCAAAAATTAATTTCCGAACCATTATCATTTATTTCACAAAACAATTTGTGCAGTAATCCACAATGTCTATATGTACTGTTAAAATGTAAAATGTTCTGTAAACTTATAGAAGTTAGACATTTTGACAGAGCTGAAGCACACATCGGCGACCCACTTTTGGGCTGGGACCCACCAGTTGAAAAACACTAGTTTAGATCACCATCAACGATGCTAAAGGACGTTGTAGCTACATTTGGTCGAAGTTGACTATTTATAGTATTATTTTCCATTGTATTATCATCCCTTATAATTATAAGAGATGTTATTACACATAGTTTATTTAATTGTTTCAAACTATATTGTACTGCCCACTTCCGTAATTATGCTACTTCTTGAGACTGGCTCCTTCGGAAAGTGGTGATATTGTCAATGCATTATCATTGACGAGACTTACTTGACTTTATAACACATTTATTTGGTTTATTCAGAAAAAATGTTCAATTAAGTCATGATGCGTTCTGCACAGTGAAATATAATATTATTTATTTGTTATTTCGAGTGTCGCACCATAAAAACCCGACGGCATTGGTGACCTACGAGGTTACAAAAAAAGCCAGCTTGTTGCGTTGGAAAAGTGGTGCCGAGGGTTCTGCCCAAGCTATACGTCGAAGTCGGAACAAGAAGTGGCTGGATTTTCATCTGTCAGTGGTAAAGAATGTAATCATCAAACAGCATCCTAATTCAATAACAATGAATAAAGAGAAACAAATAATACCTCTCCCTGTGTGGCATTCATACAAAGGTCATTCCAAGGTCAAGGTTGGTGTTTACTATGCATACTGTATGTGGAGAGAGCCCATTCCAAGGTCAAGGTTTGTGTTTACTATGCATACTGTATATTACAAGACTATGCATGAATAGACCACAGGGAGTAAATAATATAAACTCTCATTATTCTGCCTAGGTTTCCCATATAAGGTACAAGGATGTCTCTGGGTTATTTCTGTGTTTTTAATGTATATCTTTTCGGCTTTGCACAGTTCTCAGAACTTCTGTAAATGCTTTTGTGTGACATGTAAATGGGTAAATGTTCTCTCATGATGACAAGAACTTCATGACAAGAATTTAAAAAAAGTTAATGACTCCCTAAAGAGTTAAAAATACTTTATTTATAATTAATATTATCTTATGACTACAGTGACTCCAAGATTAGAGCCATTGTTTGATAGGGCATCCTGGGGGGTTCTTTAAGAACCCTCAACCATTCAAGGATCCTCAAAGAATCTGGTATTGAAATAAACCAAAAGTGGTTGTTCTATGAAATCACTCAGATGAACCATTTTTACTTTAAGAATTCGGTTAAAAAAAGTGAATGGGCAAACTACAATATGTTATATGGCATTAGAGCATTGCAGCTTACTGATTTTGTGAAAGGATGTCTCATTTTCAGCATTGATATTAAAACGTGTATTTTCCTGAATGTACAGTACAGAAGTTTGATGGAAAAGTAAGTATAAAATTAAGCTAGACAAAGTACAGAAAAAGAAATCCCCCATACAGTGTTGCAAAAGGGTCCATTTCCTTTCATCCACCAAGCCTGCTTTATCTAAAGCTAAAATACACGGTTGAACAGAATTCAGAATTCATGGCACAGCAGGCTCACCAAGAACAGGTAGTAAAGGCGTGTTGAAGGGGATACGTTGAAACCTGCCATCCTCATTCACCAAATACTGTTATTTGGTACTGTACCTGTATGTGCAGAACAGAAACGGATAAAAACAATTCAACAAAAAAGTTGTGTGTGTGCTAGTGTTATCATTAATACAGAGAATGATGAGGATGATATAACTACAAAGAACGCATTATTAGGCTTGTTGAAGTTGCTCGGACGTGACATTGTGACAGACTTGACATTGACTTGTAGCTTAGGCAAATTAAGGCATTCATAAATAGCATCTCTATCAGCTAACAGCCTACACACATTGTAACACTGCATTTGGATTAGTTTGAAAGGAGGGCCATTGTCTTTACAAATAGTATACCTTAACAGCAAGTATACACAGAGCCTAGTGGATAATGTATGTAAGGACTACATCCTGTATGTCACGGTTGGGTTTGAGAAACTTTGCAGGCCCATGACCTGTTGCAACTGCACCCCCTGGCATCCTGCCACTGGACTTATTGATGTCTGTAATACAAGGGAAGAAAATCTGGTTTCCTGTGTGTCTTTATGCGTTTTTATGTGTCGAGTGCTTCGCGGGCTAAAGGCACCTTTTCAGATTATCCACACAAGCTTTTCTTTGAAAGCACAAAGCCGTGTAGTTACAGGCGAGAGTTACTCTGCCGTTTCTTTCTATTATTTTTCATTTAAAGACGAGGCCTGCGTACCATAAAGATAAAGGAAAAGAAAAACATGACCTTAACCTTATGAAACATCCTAGCTAACAGCTGGCAGAAATAAGTACTGTATGAGTTTGGCGGGGTGCGAGGAAACTGCTTTCCTCAAATTTCAAACATTCCCTCTCCTTCTACAAACAGCATTTTAGTATAATATCGTAGCGGGTGGTGTTTGGAATGGTGCCATCTCTTTCAACGCCAACTCTCTCTCCATCGGTGCATTTTTCATTTTGGCTATGCATCTAGGCTTTAAGGTCTCAGAAGAAATTCCAACAACGTGTTTAGCAATTACAAACATTAGTTAAGAAATACACCATGCAGAGACCAAGGGAATCAGAGGAAAAGAAAGAGAGAGAGGGAAGGAGGGAGTTGGGAAGACATGGGAAGAAATGAAATGAGATCTAAGGAATCATAACATCATAATTCACCCTAATTAAATTGCACAAAGATACACACACACACACACACACACACACACACACATGCACAGTGGGTGAAGTCATTCATGAGGAGGGTGGCAGAGTTCATTTTGTTCTGTAAATCTCTGCTTGTGATGGCCGCTCAGACACAATGGAGATATGAAGTTTATGAGTATAAGTTTAAACTGAGTGACCATGACACCACATTACTATCACACACATTTAGCCAGCCTGTACTGATGTCTTACTCTCCCTCGCACACACGCACGCACACACACACACACACACACACACAGATAATGTATGGTTCGTAATATACTACTCCTCTCTTACACTTCCCTCTGTCATTTGTTATTGTTCATTTATATTTGACTCCAGGTTCAGATTCCTGTATTGTTCCTGTTTCTGTTCCTGTTCTGTTCCTCTCTCTCTCCCTCTCTCCCTCCCTCTCTCTCTCTCTCTCTCTCTCTCTCTCTCTCTCTCTCTCTCTCTCTCTAGAAAAGGCAGTAGTTGTTTGGACATGTGTATGGGGGTATTTCAGCCACAGAATATGAGATTTGCGGGATGATGCCAAGTTTTTCCTCAGGTGTGTGTGTGAGTGCCTCTAGCCAGACACCAGGCAACAGAGAGAGGTGACCTCTGGGAAATGAGTCTCTGTCAGGACAGGTTGGTCAATTTGCTGAGGAGGAGAACACTGTGTGTGTCTCTGTATAGCTGTTAACCCTTTAACTGCCAAATGTACATTTTAACAAGGAACACAGCAGAATGCTACTGATTGTCTGCTTATATACTGTGTATGTGCATGTGTGTGTTCAAATTATGTTGTTGTTTATAAATAGTGTGTTTGAATGCCTATTATTTTTGCAAAGAGTGCAGATTTTAAGGCTTCAATTAATTGCTGTACAGTGCTGTACATTTTTTCATTTATAATTTTTTTGCGAATGAAAAATATCACCAGATATTCTTCTTCTCATTTCATGGTGAGAAAATGACCCGTGTTTTGTTCTCTTGCAAGCCAGTGCATCATTGTGGAACATTTATCCAACAATCTCTAGAGGCTCTCATTTTAAAACTGGCAGCCGTGGCCCGTGACACGGTGACATCATGACTGGAGCTGAAACCCGATGAGGACTCATCAAACATTCAGAGCCTACAGTATCAGAAAGCCTTATCTGGAGATGTGGAGACGGTTGGTCTTTGATACGAACACCATTCCATCACCAATGAAATGTTAATAAAGGTGCAGGAGGAAACTTTTTTGATCCTTTTATAATCCTTTTTTAAAATTTCACCAGCTATTTGTAAATCAAAGGCCCTGAGGAAACATTAGTTCCCTGTTCCTATCCCTGGATCTGGATTCAGGTTCCTCACTGCAGACCAGATTGGACCAATCACCTGCAAAAAGGCGTGGCCTACTTGGACCCCCCCAAAAGAGGTAAAAGCAACAGTTTGATACATTTATATATCCTTCCCACCTGTAATGGTAAATATTGAAATATATTTCCCATATTCACGCCTGGAAGAATCTTATAATACGATTTCAGACACCCTTAAAGTGGACCATACCATTTCTTAACCTTGAAATTAGTTGAACGTCTCGTCTGCAACCCCTCATGGCAGTGGCTCGCCTTCTCATTAAAGTTTATGCTCGCGTGCGTCATGCCAGCCAATGAAGATGCTGTACTGTAGGTTAATGTACTGTAAGTAGCTAGCTATCTAGCTAGTTTAATACACTTTACTTTCGCTAACTAATGTTCACAATATGTTTACAAAATAAATCCATATGAGCCATATGTTTCTCACTTCTGAATAATGGAAAAGAGTCACTCTAGCTTAGTCTTTTGAGACTATAGGCCGAGTCCTATCTTATCAATTCATTTTGGTATTGGGACTGGTACAGGGTCTGCCTTCTCTGTTAGTCAGGCCTAGATGCTCTATGGTAATAACACATCTGCCTACCTCTAAGTAATGATATAAACCAGAAATCAGAAAAAATGAAAAAATGTGTGTGTGCGTGTATATGCTTTGGCAGGACCCTTTTTGCATGTTCAGATAATTAGGCAGTACCATGTCAAATATTGTAAATGTGAGCTTCGCTATAGATGTATATAAACACGTCTTGACGCCACCCAGACACTACCTGATGCTCTGTTGCTGTGTGCCACCTGCATCTGCATGATGAGCAGGCAATATCACAGAGGCACCATATGCCCGTAAACAGCACTAATTATATAACTCGATCAAACCTCCTTCTTGAGCCTAAAGTTTCCTGTGGTGTTCATGTACAACCAAATCAAAAATAGAATTGCCCTGTTTTATTGCTGTAACCAAAAATAATACCATTTTGATTCAAATATAAATTTTGATATGCATATTTACTTAAAATATAATTTTGACAAAAGAAAATGATCATTTGAAAGAATCAAATACATCATAATTTAAGAATTCTTGTAATATTAGATTCCTTTTTTCTCTTTTTGAAAAATACAGCAAAGAAACCCATTAATGACCCAGATCATATTTATACGCTTGCCAGTTAATAGCGTGGATCAGGGCACTAATAACACAAAGGTTTAGACAGGACCATTGAGACACATAGAGAGACATAAGACAAAAAACTTTCTACCGCCTTGGTGAAATCATTTGAGAGTTGTTGGTTTACAGTGGCAAGATTCTGACAATAGTTAATGAAAAAACGAAACAGTGTAACTTCCAGAACTGCTGCAGTGACCGTGAAAATGTAATAAATTGATCTCCAAACCAGAAACGCCATGCAGCCAATGCACAAACCACTTCTTTCTGCCCTAAACACTGACTGGAGAAGGAAGATTCCAGGAGGAATAACTATTTAGACATTAACCCAATTCAAGAAGAATTCTGTGAGACCTCAGGCTGTGTGTGTGTGTGTGTGTGTGTGTGTGTGTGACAGCCTTTGATGCAATTCAGAGTTACTTAGAAACTGAGTCTTTGAAACAGTTAGTGTCTCTCTCTCACACACACACACACACACGCACACACACAAATAGCTTAACTGTGTGTGTGTGTGTGTGTGTGTGTCCCGGACTCAGACACATATTTAACGTCAGTGTAACAACAGTCGTCCGACAATGTCTATCGAGAAACAAAGGTGGAGCTGGAGAGGATGTGAGCAGGCCTACCTCTCTCTGAGGCAGTACTGACAACACAGACTTCCCGGAGGGACTCCTTCATACACACACAGACACACACACACACACACACCTTTATCAAATCTTCTTCCAATTTTACATTCTACATTGTACCAGCGACCAGATAACTCTCCAGAGCCTGACCCCAGGTCAGTTGCTGAACAGAGGCTCAAACAGAATCCCTTACATCCTCTCTACATCTGCATCGGTCTGCGTCAGGAAAGAATATCAAGGCATCAATCATAATCAAACCCACACCATCTGAGGTCCTATGTCAGCCTGTGCTGCTGCCTGTTCTGCTCGCCCCGTTCCGGTCTTAGACTTGCTGCTGCAGAGCTCTTAGCACAAGTCCTGCACCCAATGAAAGAGACGTTACTGAATGGAACTGAATAGTAAGCAAACTAAGTGGCTAACTAGTGATCCAGTTATTCACTAGTTAGCCATTTATTTGTATTATTTAACTCCTGAGAGAAAATCAGAAACGATTGCTGTTTGAAAGCCATTTGGTTTTACTTATTATTTTCCAAATGTCAGTCAATATTAAATCCATAAAGGTACACTTTGTAACAATTTGAAATAAATTAAGCCTGCATTTAACTTTATAGATGCATAGGTTCTACCTACTGTATTTTCCATTGGCTTTGTTATTGTTGAATGTATAGGGCTTTCTCTTTTCAGCGTTGGTTCATAAATCATCAGGGTTTAAGCCTCGGCATGTTGCTTTGGATACAAGCCTCTGCTAAATTACAATTGTAAACTGTAATGAAAAGAGAAAATTGGACCACTTTTGATAAGTATTGACCACAAAATAAAAGAGAAAAAGAGACTGAAAAGAGTCAGTGAGAGATATACAGAGAGACAGAGAGGTGGGTGAATGTATTAGTAGAGATTAAATGTCGCCAATTGAGTAAGAAATATAATTGAGACCCCAACATTTCCATCGGGTACTAATAGTGATTGCAGGCACGCACACCTAAAATTGTATTTCATTAACATTACCACTTGGGTGTCTCCAGTTCCCATTCACCAACTCCCTGATTTTTAAGGCAGCTTTCTCTATACTTCTGCAACAAATCACCGTTATCCGGTTGCACTTCGGCTCCCTATAGATTTAAAATATGAACTATATTAATATATAACACTGTACTCTAGTGTAAAGCAGTGCTTTAGAGATTTTAATCAAATTCCAGATATACCACAGGAAGGCAGTTGAAACTAAGAAAGATGATAGTATGGCAGTATAAGCCTGGCTGAATGTGAGAGAGGGTTCTCTGTAATGAATAGGACTCTCCACACATGGAGCTAAAAGTTGAAAATGTATCTGCCCTCATGTTTACACAGCACAACACTGAAGTTGTGAAACAAATCAAAATCGAAATTCGGCAATACTCACAAATCCTCATTAGGTCTTATCTGCAGAGCAATCAGCTGAACTGTTTTGTGAAAACCTCTCCACTAGAAAATACAAATAAAGGGACTGTGAATAACTTGAATAATGGAAAATATATACATATTTTTACCTTACAATATGATAGTAGCCCCAAATCCACCGCCCTGACGTGTGCCGTGATTACATACTACAGAGCTCCCCCTCCCAACAAATCCCAACCCCCCTGCACACACACACACACACACACACACACACACACACACACACACACAGTAATGGGGCCTCCAAATCAGTATTCTGATCTCCAATACAATCAGCCCTGTCAGTAATTAAGAAGTGTGAGGCAGCCAGGGGGAAGGGTTTTGACGCGACACCACTTCTCCCTTGCGGGAAGGGTTTTAACGCGACACCGCTTGTGAGTGCTGGACAGATTGTAAATGAGATGAGAATGAACACTGTCATTGTATCTGGCTGGCTCAAAGCCATACTGTTTAGGGGGTGGGGGTGGGAGATAGAGAGATGAGATAAGGGAAAAGAGGAGGAGAGAGACACAATGTTGTTTAACAGTTGAGTTGCGCAGAGCAACATTGGGGTTTAAATTATTTAGTCAGTTCATATGCCCTGTTTCTGTCCTTCCATGACTTTTCCTATAGAGGCAAACTGAACATGCTTTCATTCCTGTCATTTGAATAATCTGCTTAGAAACCCATTTAGATAAAAAAAATGTCCAGGTGTTTTGCTCCTCCAACTGTTTTGCCCGCCACAGCTACATACTGCTATCGTTTGTGGTACCCACAGGTGCGACATGTCTCTCTATCTCTCTCTCTCTCTCTCTCTCTCTCTCTCTCTCTCTCTCACTCCCACGTAATTAGCAGGTGGTTTGTGCTCCGACATTTGGCACAGTTTGATGAATAATTGCATGGCCTGTTACGAGCCAAGGCAGAACATAACAAAATGATTCCCAACTAAATGTGGGTGCGCATTCATCGTGGGCAAACACTGCGACCACGGAACTGGACAACACATAATGGTGTGGGGAAGAAAAGATGATTTATGAGAGGATATCGTATCACTTGAGTTATCACACGTTTGCTAAATTCAACTGCAGGGTAAGGTACCGCCAGTCCCCTTTTAATGCTAAAAATGCTATTATGTCTATATAAAAATCCAACCTACAGTATTTATTCAGGTTTGTTGGAATGCTGGTATTCTGACTTTAGGGAAAGCATAGCGTGTTTTAGAGTCTGTCACTCTTCAAATAGGTTTTGAAATGTCGCCTAACAATAGACAAACCTGAAAGCATTTATGAAACTGTCAATAGCATGAATTATTGTTGCACGGGGATAGTGAGCACATAGAGAGAAGAGAAAGAGAAAGCTAATTTATGTTTGCTATATCATACACACAGGTGGAGGGGTTAATCGAGATGTCAATGCCTTCAGATGGTTCACAGATCGCTATACACACACACAGACACACACACAGACACACACACCGAGCGAGGTGTTATTTTTTTATGGCCACACTTGAATCCTACAAAATAGCAAAAACATAGATCTCTCTGTCTCTTTCTCTCACACACACACACATGAACAAGAGAGATGACAGGCCATTTTCAGCTCTTGATACCATGGTCTTTCCAGCCCTGTGATTCAGGAAATGCATTTCTGTCAGAGAGAGAGAGAGAGGGAAAGAGAGAGAGAGAGAGATGGGGGGGGAGGGGGGCATGTGAGAGGAACAGATAGCAGAAACTTGCGCCTGGCAGGGAGAGAGAGAGAGAGAGAGAGAGAAGCGTTGGAGGGGTGGTGGGTAGCAGATGACTAGAGCAGGACTTATTGATGCGTGTTTGTTTGTGCTGTTGTCTGAATGCAACAAGAACTCATCTACACTTCATGAACACTTCATGAACACTCACACTTTCTCATGCTTTGCAAGAGATAAGGAGGGAGAGGGCAGATAAACAAACAAACAAAGGAGAAATTAGTGATAAAAGAAAGACAGGAGAGGAGAAGGAAAAGAGGAAAGGCTTAACGTCAGAAATAAATGTTAATTTTACTCCAAATGCATTTTCAATAGCAGGTACATTTTCCTTAGAATTCCATGTTTCTGGAAACATCACAACTCCTGAAACGTGTATTTCTGAAGTGTTTGCAGCAAAATATTCTTTATCTGAGCATATGATGATATGGATACATTTATCTTTGTTTATATTTGTTTATCGACAGCACAATTTTGAATGATACTAAAAATAGGAGTGAAAAGGCATGTCTACAGAATATAGTCCCAGCAAGGCATAATTTACCTTAGAATGATTAAATAATTGCTTTCATTTGAAATAACAGAAAGCCTGGCCCCATTTACTTCCATTATACTGTAACTGCAGGAGACCAATCACATTCCTCATGAAGGACGGATTCAAATGGAAAATATATTTGGCAATATTAATAAACAATGTCACAAGAAAAAAATCGGGATAACCTAAACTGTACAAAATGAAGGTTTCTCTATTTTTTTATTTTTTTACTTGACTCCAAAGTTGGGAGTGAGCTTAAAGGCTGCACCCGTCATGTCCTTTAAGACAGAACCATTTCACAGGTCAATTGCTCTACCCTCCAGCTCAACAGCACACACAAACTGTAGTGTACACACACACAAACACACACACACACACAATCTTGCACAAGCACACACACACACACACAGGGGCTCAACGACAGATACTGTACACACAGGTCTAAACACGCAGTGTGGATACTCACAAAAATAGATGGCGTGTTAGTGCGTTCACATTCTGTAAGGTTCATTCTATCAGCATCTATTTGTTCCATGGCCTTTTTTCCCATTGCATTCCAATTTGGGGAAACAGGCGGGCTTATTTCCCAGTGCTGCTGAAGGTAATATGGCCCGTTGACACTCCATTGCCCTAGAATGGCTGTGTATATCAGCTAATACAAAAAGTCCCATCAAGGATAATAGCCTCTGCCATTACTATGGGTTCTTTGGAACTTGATTGTATTTTCATAAAACCTTACATTTGTCTTTTGTCTCTTTGTACCTCTCTGTCTGTTGGCTTTACCCCTTCTCAGGGTGCCGCACTACCTGTCTGTCTATCTGTCTGTCTGTCTGTCTGTCTGTCTGCTTTCATTAGATGTGTTCCCCCCACACACACAAGGACACGCACGCACACCCCTAAGCTTTAGAACTGTTCCGGATCAGTCACCATTGATCTTTCTTCACAGAGGAAATGGACTGGACGAAACACTCACTGCACTAACACACACGCGCACACACACGCACTCACTCACTCAGATAAACTAAACTGGACTGAAACTGGGATTAAAATGGTAGTTTCAGTTTTGTTAAACACTCAAAATATACATTTCTTACCTGAAGTGGTTACCTGGTGTTCTGCATCATTTGCAGGGCATGATGAACCTTAAATACGGCCCCATACAGTACAGTATGGGATAGCACCAGGACAGACAATATATGGTTGTTTTCATTATTTACATGTGAAAAACAACATCTTTTAGTGAATGCTCTTGGATTGCTCATCGTTGTAAAACCTAGACTTTTCTGATATTATGAAATAGACAGTGCAGATAACATGTCAACCACACACACACACACTACTGTGTGTGCTAGTGGTTAGGGTTTAAGCATCCTTGAGCAAGATGTCTAACCCCTACCTGCTCCTTAATACTTGTAACTGGGTAAAAACATCTGCTAAATGGCTTAATTGTAAGTTCTTTTTCATTCCCGGATGTCAGTGCAGTTTACAAAGTGGATATTTCTCCTCGCGCTTCGCACAGGTAGAGCATATATAAACACAGTCACAACATGTAAACATAGGTGTCGGGGGCCCCTCCACCAGTATAAAAAACACCTGACAGCCTATATTCTACCTCTTTGATCTTCTAGCATTACCTGGTGTCGCATGCAGGGTAATTAGCTTCACGGATCTGTTCTCCAGATGCCATTTTGAGCAGGTAAGACCAATTCTTTTTCCAATTATCCATGACCACGGTCGGAGCGTGTAGTCGCCCTCTAGGCTAGGATTTGGAAAGCAAGATTTTACATTGTCGTGCGTCCTCCATTAAGATTCTTTTTGAGAGGTGTATAGTTTGTTATTGCCCAGTTGTAGTGGAGGTCTCTCAATTTGATGACGCAAGTGCGTATACCTTGGCTATATTAGCCATTAGTTTGGGTCTGTATAGGCCACTTTCATATGATTTCTTATAAGCCTCTGACTGCATGTTTCGCAGAGTTAGATTGTTAGATTGTGTACAAATATCCTATATAAACATAGCCTATATGTAGCCTACTGTATGTAAACACATGCACACATTTACACACACACATATATACACTGATCAGCCATAAAAGACCACTGACAGTGAATAACTCTGATCATCTCGCTATCATGGCACCTGGGTGTGGGTGGGATATATTAGGCAGAAAGTGAACATTTTGTCCTCAAAGTTGATGTGTTAGAAGCAGAAAAAACGGGCAAGCATAAGGATTTGAGCGACTTTGACAAGGGCCAAATTGTGATGGCTAGAAGACTGGGTCAGAGCATCTCCAAAACTGCAG
>JAOEHI010044738.1:768-52665 GCA_025447815.1 Percopsis transmontana
TTTTTTTTTTTGGGAAAAATGCCACAAAACCGCCGCCGTTTTTGGGGCCCCCCCCCCCCCCCCCCCAAAAAAAGAAAACTTAAATTTCAAAAAAGGAGAAAAATAAACAATTTTAATATACCAGAATTCATATACCAAAATCATATACACTTGAATATGTAACATGACCTCATGAGGCCAACACATATATACAGCATTTTGATGGTTGTCTTTTTATATTGGTCGCACCATTTTTGAGATTAGTGTGTAGAGTCAAAGATAGTGTGTAGAGTCTTGCAAAAATAGCCTATAGTTTTCAAAGATAGTGCCAAAACAATCAGAAAAAACTGTAACAAATAATAAGCTACTGCATTGATACATAAAAACATACTGCAGTACTAAGGCTACAAAATGCTGAATTATAATATTACTGCACTATTATTACTGATATATACTAAGTAATATTATAGTAACGCTGCTGAGTATTAGGTACTGTAATATTAACACTAATTATTAATAGTCCTACTATTACAAATTCCAGTACTAAATTTGTGAAAATAAATAAATATTTCTGCTTCTCATTCTATTCTATCTGTTTTATATTCAACTATAGGATAGCCCCGCATCCAAAAGCATTTTTTTGCCCCTGCAACACTCACGCGCCCGCGCGCACATACCCACACACACAAACAGAGCGGTCTGTAACCATAACAACTGGGGGCTAATTTATATTCGGAATTCACCATTTCTACAGGACAGAGAAAAAAAGACCCCCCATCGCGTGTGTGTGTGTGTGTGTGTGTGTGTGGGGTGTGTGTGTGTGTGTGGCTCCCCACCCCACACGCACACACACACACCCCGGTGAGGATGGGGGTGGTCTCTCCTTGCTGTCACGTGACCCGGGGCATCACCAAGCTGAGCTCCTTTGTTGACGGTGATATTGTCTTGCGGACGTCGGAACCATTTATCTGCAGCAGAACCGCCCCTTGGTTCTCCGCCACAGACACACAGGACCAACGGCCCGGTGCGCTAGACTACTCGGTGCCCGGTCGAGATGAGCTAAGCCCCAGTGGAGGCTCCGTTTGAGGCAGTCAGTACCGTACCGTGCCGTAGGCTACCGACAGCTGCCGTGCGTGCGGCCCTTTGTCCTGCACGGTGTCTGGATTTCAAACTTTTTCCGGTTTACAACACAATGAAATCGGACTAATTATAACGGAGTTAAGAGACACGTGAAGAGGAAACGTTTCTAATCGGAGCTAGACATCAGCATTTATTCCGCGGTGTGTCTCTGTGTGTGTGTGCGCGCGCGCGTGTGTATGTTCCACTGACCTGGATGAGGAGACGTAGACGGACCTGAGAGAGAACAGGCAGGAATCCACGGCAAACTCTCCTTTTCTCTTTATCTGTCTCTATATCTCTTCCCACCATGCCCGGCTCGGCCCGGGTGCTTGCGCTGCTGTGCCTGGTCTCCGTGGGCTTCGTGCCCCGCGTGCACGGCTCGTTCCCCCGCAGCAGTGGCGAGTGTGTACCCGGGAAAGACAAGGAGTGTCCCGGTGAGTATTCAGGACAACACCGCGGTTTTTAGGGACAGGACCAGACTAGACCTGAGCTGGACTACTGCTAGACTATTTCTATCTGTCAGTCTGTTAGGAGATTTGTGCAGCCAGGTAAATCATAAAGCAGGACATTTAAATAAATATAACATTGAAATGCATTGCCTATAAACTATAGCTAAGCACATAAAATACATCTAAAACATGAATACAGTCTTATACCATATGAAACAACATTGGCACATAATATCTATATTATTTATATTGGATACAATTCGACATAATTAGACAGTTTGTATAAATGGAGGTATCAATAGGGATAGGCTATGAGGTGGAAAACTGATAACATAATATGATAAGAACCTTTACAGTTACTCAACATATTAACAATAACACTATTACTACCACAGTAAACAATCCGGCTAAATATATATTAACAGTCACTCTTTTGCTACAACATATGGTCTATTACAGTAAATTAATAAGAAATGGAGCCGCAGACATCAAATGATGACGTTTGTTGGTTAACCAGAAAACTGTGCCACTATTTAACTTTGAACTGAACTGTTCCCAAAGCCTGCAATTAGCCCCGAAATAGTCCCTTTTCAACGCAGGCCACGCAAAAAAGACTCACATACACACACAGTGACATCTGGAAGAGGCCTGTCTCTATGTGACACAGACACATTACAACCAGCTGGTTGTATATATTTGGTTAATTGAATCCGGGACTTTTTGCTGACCTTCTAACTAGCTAACTGACTGACTAACTAGCTAACTAAGGCATCTTTACATTGTACCCATTTTACTTACTCACAGTGGTGTTGATTTAAAGACATGGATAAATGGATGGATGTACGGGTGGATGGGAGGATCTAGGCTGACAAAGAAAGGAGGTTGTGGAGCAAAGAAGAGTAGAGAGGCAGTGACCTGCAAGGACTGAAAATGGGAATAAATAATAAAGGAATATGATAGAAAGAAGGGAAAGAGATGGAGAGAGAAGGGAGGTTAGTTAGCTTTTAGTAATGCCTCACTGGCCAGTAGATGGTTGACAGTACACAACACTACACATAGTAGTTACCCACAATGTCTTGTGGCCTGGTGTCAGAGCCATAGTTATTATTATTATTATTATATGTGTGTTTGTGGTTTGATTGGAGAGATTTATGACTTGGCTTCGATTTCACATCATGTATGTTTGATGAATGCATCATATCTAAAAGCCATCCGAAGAACAAGAGACTGGAATTTTATATAGGCTTGACCTGGTTTTGGGGGGTCATAAACCTTACATAAACCACTGGTTCAAATAAAAAAATCACAAATCTACATCTGATATAGAAAAATTCTAAAATGTAAACATCTTGACAAGTCAAAACAAGTCAAAGCTTAGGGAATGACCACGAAAACATTGCTACTCTAGAGCTAAATAGGAGTATTATTAGCATTAGTTAATATTGAGCTCTGCCATTACATTCAGCAAAAACTATGAGGGATAGATCCCCAATAATCTAGCATTGCCAGGCAACATATAGAATTCCTGCTTGTACATAGAATTGTATGTGTTAGGTCAACATTCTAGAAGGCCTGCATCGATTTTAATGCTAACTTTGCAAGTAAAGTTGAGGGGATGTGCTAGTAGAAAAACTTGAAAATATTAAATGAATAACTCCCTGGTTACTTATAACCCAACTATAACACTGTTATTTACTGTCATACCAGAACACCACAGTATAAGTAAAGGTAAAGTGGAGTATACATCTGAAAGGAGAGTCTACAGTGCATCTGCTGTTAGACAAGACTGGTCTCTATAGACCTGCCTTACTCAGTAAACAGACTATAATTGGCTGCTGATGTAATAAGTTGCTGACAGGTGAGACCTTGGTTGCCATGGCGATTTGGCCTTAGTGCAATAGGTGTGTTTTAATTTAGCAAAGTTCAGAATATAAAAAATTAATAAAAACACAATAAAGACACTATTCCTACTAATATGTTTACATGGTGAGTTAGTGAAAATAATACCAGTATATTGCAATTGTCATATTCTATATAATAGTAGAATGAGCTTCCTATTGACACAGTGACTGAAAATGTTGTATGTTTTTACGTGAAGTGTCTGGTGTCTGTGTATTGTTGTGTGTTAAAGGCTCCCAGACAAAGCCTGTTGTGCTCGGGGAGGCATTTCCCAATGACAGGGTAGGCAGGGGTCATCATGACCCTGTATTTACCACCTCTAATTGGCAAGCCTGGGGCCGCTGTGGCCAATAAGCTGCCAGCAGCCATGATAATAGTCACTTACAGGCTCAGAGTCAGATGTGTGTGTGTCCATCCATTGTGTCCATCCATCAGTCTCTGATACCTCTTTATTTCTGTGTGTGTGTGTGTGTATGTGTGTTTCAGAACTGTCTGAGAAGAAGAGTGATTTGCGAGTGTGTGATGCAACGACGTGTCGTTTTGGAGGAAGCTGTCGCGAGAACGGAGCTGACAAGTGTGTGTGTCAGTTCCATGTAAGTATCGCATGTACAAATAAATAAATAACGGTATGATTTATCCGCTAACCCACTTAACTGTAATGTGAAGAGATTAATCTAGCATATATTTAGATTTTTAAAGAAATCCAAGAGCCATGCAACATTTGTTTCATCCACAATACAAGTTTGTTTCATCCACAACAAGTAGATACAAGCTATCTACTGGAGTAATTAATTACTTCAGATGTTTTCATTATGTTACGCCTTATGACATCATGTTGTAAAGGTATAGAGAAAACTGTAACTGTTTGCATGTGTGTGTGTGTGTGCGCGTGCAGTGCAATAAGAAGTACGTGCCCGTCTGCGGTTCTAACGGCGACACCTACCAGAACGAGTGTTTCCTGCGTCGAGCCGCCTGCAAGAAGCAGAGAGAAATCACAGTGGTGTCGCACGGCCAGTGTTACCACGGTAACTCTCTAAAACACATATACACACAGAGACACACACACACGCACACACATATACAACTCCTACACAAACACACGCATGCATCACGATGTCCACACTTGTAGTGACCCCTCGTCTTTCTCTGTGTCTCTCAGATGGCGGTTCGGGATCAGCAGACGGAGGTAAGCGTCTTTCCATCCAATCGCTCCATACATATGCACAGGTAGTCTGTCTACTGATAGAAACCTCAACATTAAAGCTTCAGTAGACGACCTGAAAGAGTCCAACCAGCACGTTAGATTGAACCAGTCAGGTGCAAAAAAAAAACCTTTTCCCTCTCTGTCTATACCAACCACAATCACACCTGCCAGAGACGAGATGTTCAGCAAGTCCGAAACGCAGTGCGCCCTTGGTCAGATATTTAAATCAGGCACAACCCTGATTGGTCGAGGTTCCTTGTAGTAGTGAGTCTGTGCCTGGCTGAGCTGTCACTCACCTGCGGGTTACATTGTTACAATGTGTGTGTGTGTGACAGATGACGAAGGCTCGGGTCGAGGGAAGAAAGGGTCAAAGTGTGGGAACTGTAAATTTGGAGCTGAGTGTGATGAAGACTCTGAGGACCTGCTGTGAGTACACACATAAATACACACACACACACACACACATACTCACATAATGGCCCAGTTTCTTGAAATGTACACTACACTATACTCTATATAAATGATCTATGTGTTTGCGTGTGTGTTTATGCAGGTGCATGTGTAACATTGTGTGTAACGGACACAACGACAATCCAGTGTGCGGGCGTGACGGCGTGACGTACGACACGCCCTGCCACGTCAAAGAAGCCTCCTGTCTCAAGCAGGTCAAGATAGACATCAAACACGTGGGCCGCTGTCAAGGTACACACACACACACACACAGTTCCAATTGGATCTATCAATTCAGATCAATAAGCACACTGTAATCAGACAGAAAGAAAGGCTTAAAGGGACAATCTCACATGTTGTGCCACTGTGTATATAGCACCCCCCAAAACACGAAAGTCGCCCCGATTTGCTACTGTAAACTAACTTGCCTTGTTTGAAAACAGCTTTAAAACAGTGCGGGCGCTGAGTTTACAGGTGAGGGAGGGGTTGCTTGCGTCCCCGTGTTTGAAACCAAAACAGCGCTGTTTCTCTAACGGACGCCAAAAAGGGAAATATTTCTTTCAGAAAATAAAACTAAAATGAACTTTCTGTTCATTTATTTAAAATTGAATTGAAAATGTATTTCCATACCAAATAAGCATAATCTTATTTTTGATGAATAATCTATTTGTATTAGAATTAACTGAAAGTATGTTATTATGCTGCAATCTCACGTTAAAATAAAAAGGTTACATGTGACGCACCACCAAGAGTCTTACTTTAACTCCAATCAGTGAACTTTTATTTTATTTTGATATTATAAGGAAATCTAGAATGCCTATCAACAAAAAATATAGAATTGGTTAATCGGCAACTGGACAGACTCTTAATGTGAAGTCTCTTTGGCTGGCAAGGGCTGACAACCTTTAGCACTGGGGTGTGCGTCGAAGCAAGAGAGAGACAGTGTCACGGGCTAAACCAGCACCAGAAAAAAATAAAAACCATACCTTGGCAAAACAACAGCAAAAATAACATTATTCCTTGACCTTGTCTGAGAATCACAAGGGGGGGACCCAGGAACCGTCGCGGACTACGTCTGGGACGGTTCCTGGGTTCCGTTAAAAGTTTTGTTTGCTTTTGTTTTTTATAAAATTATTATTATTATCTACTATAAAAAGTATTAAGAAAACATGGGTTACACTAAGAAATCTTATCTTTCTATCTTATCTTATCTTAAGATATCTTTCTATCTTATCTTATCTTAAGATAAGATAGAAAGATAGATAGATATATGTTTTATGTTGTGTGTGTTTCATTGTGACATAAAATTTAAAATGCTTTCTTCTTTCTGTTCAGATAAAAGCAGGAAAGATGATGGCGTCAAGAGCAAAACAGACGTCTTTGGTAAGCCAGCAAACACACGAAATACTAACATAGTACTGTCAGTACCACAAGTACTGCAGTACTGCTATTATATTACCATTTACCACAGTAATGCTACTGTAAGACCTAACAATCAATCAGTCATTGGGAAATGTTAGCTGGTTTAAAGACTACTGTGCTACCACTACTGTAGTCCCTATTCAATTGTATTGTTTTTTTAATGTAACCAAATGATTCACTATTGGTTTTACTTAGTGCCTTTAAAATGTACATTGTTTAAAATAAAAAGTATTATTATCATTATTATACTACCACAGTAATACTATAGTACTAACATAGTATAGGCCTATACTATACATACAAAAGACATGTCAATCATACTAAGATGGTGTGTCTGCACCTTTAAGGAGTGCCTAGTCCAGGGGAGGGGGAGGAGTTTGAAGATAGCCCCACCCCCTGTACAGAAGACTACGCCCAGTTCTGTGAACATGGCCAGTGTGAGATGAGACACAAGCTGCCCACCTGCAGGTAAACACTGTGTGTGTGTGTGAGTGTGCTGTTTATAGGTAGATCTTTTGTTTTCTCACTCTGTGTATTTATGTGTGTGTGTAGGTGTGACTCAGGTTATGGAGGCTCTCAGTGCGACCAGCTGTTAGACTTCAACATCCTCTACGTTGTCCCTAGTGGCCAGAAGCTGCATTACGTCCTGATAGCAGCCATTATAGGAGCCGTTCAGATCGCTGTTATCGTAGCTGTGGTCATGTGTTTCACAAGGTACTACTACTACTACTACAGGTTTTTGCAAAGTAATACCACTACTACTAACAATAATGCCTTTGCTTTAGAAACAGGTAGATATAATGGTACCCCCAGAGTTAAACATCATTGACAACAGTGTTCTACCTGTTTTGTCCACTAGGAGGTGCAACAGGACCAAACGTGGGCGGAGACAGAAGCAACACCTTGGTCATTTTCCCTCCGGAACTTCCTCCAGGATGATGTAGCCATTCTTACTTTCTTTTTACACTTTTATGAAAAATTTTTTTTTATTAAGTAACTTTTACCCCATGGACAGACAGCATTTTTATAATGCATCCTTTTGTGCCTCTTTGTTTTGTTTTGAAAGGAACCTTTAATTGTTTCTGATGGGGCCTTATTGATTTTTTATATTTTTGTTGTGTATTTTTTTATTTTTTTTATTTTAATTAAAAAAAAACTTTTTTTACTTCTGGGCACCAGCAGCTTTCACTTTTCACCTTATGAAGATACACTTTCCAGTGGAAGTACAGTTGTCATTTTGGGATCCAGTGAGGGACCTTGCATTGGTCTTTTAGCAACCCTTCAATCTGATTGGACAGCTGGTCTCTTCCTGTCTCATCCCTCACACATTGTTTTGGTTTTGCTGAGACCTTATGATAAACATTCCCACCAGGAACAGTTTAGATTCACTTAACGTATTGAAGGTACGGTGCGGACTGGGAAATATGAAACTGTTGGTACGTTTTACCAGCCTTGTGAACACCTCCCTGTATGAACTGGAACACTCGACAGAATACAGACCCTTTGGGAGCCAGACGCCTGCTGTTTCTGGGCCTGTCCAGATTAGAGGGGTATTTTACAAAGTGGATAATCCAGGATTAATGTCAGTCCATTTATGAAGCAAACTGGAGATGTAGTATATGAATTAATATTACTAATAAATTCTGTTAATAGACATGCTTTGTAAAATACCCCCCATTTGCGGACTCCCAGAGGGTTTGTTTTGTCTGTCTGTGAGTTGTGTGAGTGAGTGTGTGTGTGTGTGAGTGTGTGTGTGTGTGTGTGTGTATGAATTCATATAAAATGCTTCAGTTTCTCGCGTTTTGTATGAGCAACACCTGCTTTTCTACTGCCAAAGTACAAGTTCACATGTACAGGAGCTTATTATTATTTTATTACTGTTACAATAACAATGACGGACCTTTAATTTAAATGAGTTTGTGTTGGTTTAGTTTATTTTTTATATAATTTGTAATGATGTAGGATGTGTCAGTGTTGTCTGTTGTGATTAATGGATTAGCTATGATGGTTTAGATTTCCAAAAGCATCTTGGGGCCAAAATCTCCAATGACCAGCATTTCTTTATAAAGTTCCCTATTATATGTTTTAGGATCAACAGTATAATATCTGGAACAAACCTTCATATGTATAAATGATAACACCCTCTTTTCACCCTGGGGTGCAGGGTCAGCCTAGATTGAAGCAGCGCCCCCTGGAGGGGTTTTGTATCTTTGCTGCAATGATACGTCCAGGCCCATACCTGGGAACCAAGGATACTCAAATGTATGGCGTTAACTGGTTCCATCCTGTGCAGTGTGGTCCTGATCCTCTCAGATGAAGGAGAACTCTCCAGTCCAATGCTTTGGGGAGTCCATCTTAGATTTACCTCTATATGTGGCATATTGCATGAGCCAGTCATAATGTTGTCTTAGACAGTGATGTAGATTAAATAGAATTAAATGTGTTCCATTATACGTCTTCATGTCATTGGTCATTTAATCTGAGCATGCATTTACGGAGAAACAAAAAATCTTTCCACATTCATATACAGAAAGTTTAATTTGGCCAGTATGCTCTATGTTTTGGCTCAATATGTATATCTGTCTTTGAAATTACATAGTGATGAGCAGGTTGACATAACAGGTTGACAAAAATAGGTTGACAAAAATACAGACTACAGACAATTAATTTTCCTTATTTAAGATCACTGATTTTTGCTACTAATGTGTGATGGATTATCATATTTCATAGAAACTTTAGTAGCAAATCTGTATAGTATTAGCATCACCATAGTCAATAACCAATTAGAGTTACCAGATAGTTGTCTTCCTGGAGTTATGAGCACTCATAATGTCCAGAATCCTGAACCTCCAATACTCATAATCTCTCACCTGACTCACACTTCTAATATTATCTCATACAGAAATCCTCTGTGTTGTAGATGATTGCATTCAGAATAACATTTGACAAAACTATATTTTCAGTGTCAACATCAATAACATGACCCATGAAAAAGCAGTTACACCACTGTTTTGTGTTTGCAAGGCAGTAAAGCAGGGAGAGGAGACCCACTATTCTAGCTAACAAAGGCAGACAACTTAGGCCATACTCAATGTTGGCATGCTGGAGGCAAAGTGGAACAGCCATACTAAGCAGATGACCCTGCTCCAGTCTAAAAAGAAGGAGGCTTGAAATCCTCTTCCTTACAGAAGCCTTCCCCCCATAGCCTGCTGTAGTTAATTTTGTTTATCGCTAGCTGGTTGTTAATTCTGTTTGTAGCTGATGGTAGGTTGCATTGTACACATTTATGCACATATTGTGGTGTCATATTTTGATTTTAACATTGCATGTCACATACAGTAATCTTTGCACATACTGTGTTACTTTTCTAAAACATTCCCCAACAATACAAATTATGATATCGGACGGTGTCGTCAATATCAGGATTCTGACTGTCCAATGGACATAGATTCCGACCGCCAGAGACTAGAGGGAGGTGAAAATAAAGTGCTCCTTGGGACGCTTAAAGCTACTATGCATTCTGTAGGGGTGGGGCTTAAATCTGACAGGTATAATTAGAGACAACAGCTGGTGGGACAGATTTAGATGGCGGGCAGTACACTACTCTAGCTTTCTCTCTCTCTCTCTCTCTGTCTGTCCATACATGCTGTACTGTGACCCATTCTCTACTGATAATTCAACAGACCAGATCTATGTAACCGAACTCTTTAGAGTCTTAACACCTCTACCATAGACATCCAGACACATACACACACACAGTATGTGTGCACAAACATGCTGAGAAAGCTGACCCCCACACATTACAAGAACATACCCACCCAACAGAATAGAACTGAAAAGAAGAAAACTCACTTCTATGTTCTATGTTCTATGTTAATAATTCATGGTATTCATTAATGGTAGGTCAAATATCCCTCCATAACTACTATAGTTACACAAAGTACTACACTTACACAAAGTACATGTTCAATACCAGGGTTTCAGAAACTGTTTAGGTACTCAGTTTTCCATAATGCGTTGCGCTACTTTGGTTTTCTGTACACCAACTTAGTTTTCTTTTATTGGATTTTTACTTTAACAAATGTAATTACCAATTGAGAATTTAAAAAAAAGTTCACACATAACTAATCTTAGCAGAGTGCAGCAAATACTACAGTATGTGTGTGTAGCTGTGTGTTTTTGTTAAATGTGTGTGTTTCAGGGATTTCAGGGATCAAGGTTAAAAGAAAAATTGAAAGATGGATGGGTGATTGATGGAGGATGAACAGAAAGGGGGTTTCCATTCCCTGAATACACCCTGCGCTCAAACAGGCTGTAGAATCAGTTTACACACACTGTATTTATAGCTATTGGGTGTTTGTGTGTGTGTGCATACATGTGTGTGTGTGTGGACATAATGAAACATACACACGTGTGATTCTGATACTTGTATCGCGAGCCCGAGCGACCATCCTGTTCTTTTAGAAGGACATAAGTCAAAAGTGGAAAACCACTAAAAAATCTCAGTGTATAGCTGAATATTATTGTAAACAGCCTTAACTTCACAGTGCATCAAATGACTGTGTCTAAAATCACGTGTGAAATTGATACAAGGTCATAAATGTAAGACAGGGATATCAAGAAATGATGTCAAAGCTTTGTGAACAAATGATCACAGTGTTTCTGAACCTGGACAGGTAAACTGTCTTGTTCTCTCTATAGAGGTCTGTCTCTCCCTGTCTCACACTCTGCGTCTCTCTGCTAAGTAAGAGCCTCTTTCCATTTATCCCCCTCCTCTGCTCACTCTTGTACCCCCGAGAACCCCCCCCCCCCCGTAGTAGGGCGGGGTCTCTGGCTTCATCTGACCAGGCTGTGGATCAGTAACCAGTTGCAGAGACGTCAGGCTGTCCTCCTCCCTCTCTCCCTCTCTCCCTCTGTCCCTCTGTCCGGTAGCGGCGTCCGCTCCTCTGCCCTCCTCTCCGCTCCTCTCCTTTCTCCTCTTCAACCTCCACCCTACTCCTTTACTCCACACCTTTCTCATTTGTGGTTCTTCTCCAACTGCACCGAACAAGATCAGAACGTCTACCGCCCCTTCTAAACCAGAATCGACTGGTTGTGACCCCTGACAACCAAACCGGACCAAACCGGACACGACTAGCAGACAAGGTGACAGCCGAAAATCCACCAGCCCACAAACTGCCCAGTCGCCCACGGACAAAACCACTATCCAAGATGACAGAGAAGCTAGCCGGCGAGGGTGAAGCTGATGTGGGCAGCATTATGGCGCTCCTGGAGCGCGTGGCAGGCATAGTGGAGGGTGTCCAGGTGACCCAGCAGCGGATGGAGGAGCGCCAGGCGGAGCTGGAGAGCACGGTGAAGACCATCCAGGCGGATGTGGTCAAGCTGACCGGCAACCACGCGGCGACCAGCGCCACCGTAGACCGGCTGCTGGAGAAAACCCGCAAAGTCAGCTGTCACATCAAGGATGTACGTGTGCGCGTGGAGAACCAGAACCTGCGGGTGAAGAAGGTTGAGGCCACGCAGGCCGACCTCCTCGCCAAGAACAAGTTCCGTGTTGTTATCTACCAGGTGAGAACCACGCTGTCTGATTGGTTGTTCGATTGGTCCAACCAAATCAGACAATAGGTTATGTTGCGTTCATGTTGTTGAGGTAGCCTGTTGTCCTAGGTAGCCTGGTTTCTGTGGGTGTTTTATCCTGGTCTGATTGAGGACTTTGCTCTCCTTCCATGCATCTAACAAGAAGGTGAATGCGAGGGAACTTGCTCCTCCATTATAACAGCATTTGGAACCTTTACTTTTTAGGGTGTGAAGCCTCAGGTCAACTTAGGCCTGCATTATGGTACTGAGAATCTGAGGCCTATTAAATCTTTCCCATGCCCATGACAAAAATCATATTTCTTAGATAACTACTTTTAGTGCGCGCACACACACAAACACATACACAGGGCTGTGTGTGTGAGTGCGGTGGTAATTTTAGCTCTGGCAAGATTCATCGTAATCGTCAGACCCCTGAAAGGTCACCACATAGATCTAAACCATGTAGAACAGCTTTTCCATTCACATATTCTTTCACAATCTGTCGAGAAATTGTCTGTCTGTCTTATTGGTCCAGTAACGTATTGTTAGGTATCATTAGATATATCTACTCTATATCTTAACTGTAACTTTTCATGAACATTGGATGTCTTCTAAATGCAAAGGGTATAAATATATTGTTAAGCTGACAGAAGATACAACTCTTAATTTCTAGATTTTCAATTACAGTAAATTGCTTACAACTGATTTCCTTTTTATGAGACCCAAAGAACTGAGAATAAGGGCTGTAAGATACATGTGGACTGCATTGGGCAATAAGCCCACTATGCATATGCATTTAAGAGTGTCTATTTGTTGAAGTTAGCAATGAGTCAGGTCACTCTGTCAGTAGCGTGGATCTGCTCTCTAAGTGACGGTGCCAGCTGAGAGCTGACGGAAGGTTTATTCTCAGTCTGAACTTCCACATGTCCTAATATAGTTCTGTGGTCTCACACTTTTAACCTCAGAGAGTGGGGTATAATAGGATTCTGTACCTTCTGCACCAAGCTAGACTACAGTATTGCATGTGCATTGGCTACAGTTTCAATAAACTCTAAAAGTTTCATCTACTCTCGGTTGCCTGTCGATCTAACACAGTGCCAAACACAGACCGCGAACAGACATACTTTTATGTCAGGGCGTAAAACTTGAATTCACCTTTAGTGACCACAAAAGTATATACCATAATTTCAATGTCTATTATGAGTATACTGTTAATATGTCCAAAGTGCACTGAAACAGAATGTTTTGCATGATTTAAAGGTCACGTACTTTACACACACTTTGTTTTAGAAATTGAATTATATTTAGAAATGTTTATGAAGTGTATCACACACAACAAAAAAAATCTTAATCCATTACTTGTACTGCTTTTCAGCCCAGGCTGTATTCTGTGAGCAGTGCTTTTATTTGAATGAAACAGTGCTCTGATTGGGTCCTGTATTGGAACCTTAGTGATGTCACTGAGGGCTGCAAATCAGAATTGGCAGGTAGACTCACTTGCATTTCAAACAAGAAAACGACAGGTAGCCTACTTAACATGTGGAAGGGCACAGAAAATCAGATTTGCCAAATATGTGGCCTTTAAGCTACATCAAATTCAGAATATTATCATATTTTGAATGATAGTGGAATATGATTGTGATGACTTGTTGTCCTATCTGGTTCAGAGATCAGCTGTTCATTACATAATTACCATGCAATTGATTTGAATATTTAATTGTCCAGATGCCATTGTTCCAGGAACTTTACCTACTTCCTGTCAGACTTTTGTTTTGAGTCCTTACAGAGCAGAGAGGAATGTATCTTTTTTTTTAGGTTTAATTTTAAATTTATTATTTGACCTAAAGGGTTCAATACCTGTGTTACATGCACAACTCACTTGCAGAATTACTGTAAGTTGAACAATTATAGTCCAACATCTTTCTACAGATTTTGTATAAGGACTTAAATAAACTGTACACAATTGTTCCTAGCTAACCAGTACAGGCTCTCTTCACCTTTCAACCAGAACCCAGTGACTGATCTGGGGAGCCAAAAGGTCTTGGGTTCAATTGCTGACATGGGTTAGCATCCTTAGTTGGGCAATAGGGGTTGGTAGGGGTTAGGCAATATGCCTAACCCCTACCTGCTCTTTTTTTACCTGCAATGGAGCCATGCAAAACTGCTCTTTGGATATTTTTCCTTCTAGTTCTAGATGAGTGATGTGACTGAAGCATTTAAACATTGCAAATATCTGTTATTGACCTTAGTTTGTGCAACATAACAATCAAGTCTTTTTAACAAGATAGCGGGTGATCATACAGAAATGTTCAATAAGGTCAATAATAACAATTATTATTAAATACTTTTCATAAACTAAAAACAACAACTGGGTCACTAGTAGACTGTACTCAACCTGAAGACTGTGGTTGTGGGGAAGCCCACAATAGAGCCAGTAGAAGACTGTGGTTTTTGGGCAGCTACCAGTGTGAGTAGTTTAATGTGATGCAGGGTGGGGCTTAAACTGGTCCTCTAAAACTTCCAGGAGAACTTAGAAGATCATGTTATTCAGTGTAATGTCACTGCTGTTCTGCAAGTGCATGTGTAGACAAACTTGAATTGCGGTTTTCTGTTTAGTCATAAACGATAGCCTACTGAAGCTTCTAAATTAGACTAAATTAACCAAATACTTCTGTTCAGATCAAATATCAGATGACGTTTGCTAACCAAAAGCAATGCTGTAAACTAAAGGCTGCAGATATGTTTAGCATCCCACAGCCTGGCGCTTTGAGCCTCGCTAACAGGTGCAGTTTAATTATAGATGGAGAACCAGGGTCTTCAAGGCTACAGTCACGCTTCTGGGTCACACACTTTCATCTAACCTGGGAAAGAATTTAAAGAGCTTAATTCTAAAAAACAGACGTCCGTTGGCAATCTAAAAACCCTAGAACAGCAAACTCATTTCATATTATAATAAATAAAGCTAATGTCAATAACACATGAAGAAGGTATTAGCAAGTAAATACTGCAACTACATATTCGGATTTTTAGGCTATAGTCTGAGCATACATTTTAGGACTCTTTGGACATGTATTCTGCCTATAGATGGTAATGTATTCAATTATTTTACACAGTATGGGTGTTTCGTCTATTCACATAGGGTAAAGTTTGTACGGATGCATACATAGTGTGGTAGTTCACAAGTAGTTCTTGTAATGTCTTGAGGTTCTCGCAGTGGTTTCTTTTTAACCACCCATTGTTCTGTACTCCTTTACAAGTCCTCATAATCTTGACTGTTATAAAGTTCTCCTGGTAGCTAACTAAGTGTTTTAATTAGTTGCTCAGGTTCTGCTGAGGTTCTCCACTGGTCCTGACCTAGTATTGTGCTCTTCTTCCCCAGGGTGACCAGGAGGTGAAGTCCATTCCAGCCGGACAAGAACCAGCAGATCCCAGCAGAACTGAATCCAAAGCCGACGTGGAGCCGGATAAGTTTGAGCTTCCTCCCGAGTCGGACGAGGAGTACATGGTCGTGGAGGAAGCTGACAACTCCTCAGCGACGCGCACCAAGAAGACGGGGCTGACACGCATTGAGAGCTTCAAGGCCACGTTCTCCAAGGAAAACATTAGCAAGACCCGTGAGAACCTGGGCAGCAAGGTGGGCAAGCTGGGCGAGCGCATCGTCACCGCCGAGAGGCGTGAGAAGATCCGCCAGTCCGGAGAGCGCCTGAAACAGTCCGGAGAGCGTCTGAAAGACAGCATCGCCAAGAGTGTCCCAACCAAACTCAAGAAGGAGAGGACGGTGGCTGAGGGCCAGGAGGTGGCCGAGGGAGCCACGGAGGGGGCCACACCCGTTCCTCCTCCTAAAGGGCGTAAGGGAAGCCCCAGCGTCGCCAAGGAAGCCACTGACGAGGGAGGTGCCGAGGCAGAGGTGCCCATGTACGACATGAAACAGCTGTCGTAAACCACCATTTTGATTTGTTTGGACTCATGAGACCACAAAGAGAGAAGGAAAGAGCAAATGTTTTTAGTGTCGAGCTGCTAAAGTGGAAGATGAATAGAAATAAGGTCTAGTTTGACAGGATGGGACACAGAGGGACAATAACACCAGTCCAGAGGTTCGAGCTTCTGAGAGACACTGATCGTTGTTCTGGACAATTTACCCTAAAATTTATAAAATAAAGTATATATTTGGTGACTTTTTGTTTACAATACACTTTGAGGAATGCAAAACCACCTAACTGACCATAACAAGCATCATGAGAGAGGGAAATGGATCAGAACTTCTCTCCACAAGGCCAGCATCATCATATTAATGCTTATATAATACCTGTCCTTTATTTGCATGTTAAACAAGATCAAAATGTGGGTGAAATCTGCATTGAATGAAGTTTTAATGGGCATACAGAAAGTATTGCTCTGTAAAATGGCTGATCAGAAGTAAAGTAAGTGTTATGCATTCTGCTAAAATGATTTGGTGTGAATAACTTATTGACTAAACTGTTAGCCAGGATATTGCCAACTGCTGGTCATTTGAATATTTTTTTTAGTTAGCATATTTAAAATTGGGTACCTAAACAATTAGTGGCAGTAACATGAATTCTGAGCTAAGATTTTACAAGCTGAAATTTCCTGTTCTAATAGAACAGGAATTTAACCAGCAGGTTCAATAAGTTTAGCAACACAAAATGTATGAAAAATCATAGTTTGCGTTTTCATATTTGATACAGTTAGTATAGCAATATATCTTGTAATTTAAATATTTAAACATTAATAACAGATTTCTTAGTGTTGTGTTCGTTGGTCAGTATAGTGACTGATTCTGCACGTGTAATTTGTAATGAATATTAGACAACAGTATGTCTTTGTTTTACACAGAGTAAAAAGAGATTAATTGTTTATTACCCTAAAGGTATGATGCACATTGTGTTTCTGTGTGTTGTTGAAATCATCATCAGTCTCCGGAAGTAGCAGTATATATTTATTTAATGTTGTTTAACAATCATGATTAACATGGTTTCATAAAGTTTCAGTATTAATTAATTTCATGCTTATCATGATTAACATGGTTTCATAAAGTTTCAGTTTTATTTAATTTCATGCTTAGGCCTATATTTGTTGTACAATACTCTAAAAGTAGTCCTAAACTATCTTTATATTACCTTGACATAAGAGGTAGCATTTTCAAAATTAGAGAAAAGTAGTCATAGGCTATCAAAGAAAGTTGATACGGTATTATACGCTACACTACATTTAGCCAATGCCACACAACAGAGAATAGCTTTCCAGATCTGAAGACATTAAATAATATGCCTTTATCAGGTTTTTGAAATCTGTTGAATAAAAAGCAACACATCCAAAATTAACTTCTGTCTGACTACAAAATCCAAGATGATACAAGATTTGAATTGGGCAATTATGACAAAACATGAGATTGAGAAAATGTATGAAAAATCTTAACCTCAAAGACCAACGAGTTTGAGACAAAAAAAGAGAAAAAGTTGGAGAAACAGCTTTATTTAAAGTGCAAAAATGTCATGAATTTGTATGTGACTACGTCATTGTGGTTATAATATTCTGATTCAAAATTCATATAATCATGAATAATAATTATAATAATAATAATTTCAGTTCATAATTATTAGTAAGAAAAAACTATGAAAAAAAACCTTTGAACGCAGAAATCCCTTTAATATCTCAAGCACACACAAATATATAGAAATACAGACACACATTTGTGTACACAAACACAAGCAGGGACGCAGACAGAAACAGACATGCACACACAATTCTCCCAGCCGTACAAGCAAACACAAATAAAACACCTTATATTCCTATATCTTTCTAGGTAAATAACATAGAACTGTAAAGGTCTATGCAGTTACATAACATTATACAGGTCATTTGCAGTCGCAGAGCAGGGCAGTGCCTCTCAGCGTCCAGTGGTCGGGCTGTTGGGTAGTGCGCAGTTGCAGGGAGAAGACGTAGGTGAGGTCCGTTCTCCTGGGCTTCTTGTAAACCGGACAGCAGTACTGACTCACTGTGGCTCCGCCTACATGACGCTTAGAGTCGGCCATATTGGCCGTACTGACAGCATAGACATGGACCACAGGGAGAGGCGTAAACAAGACCTGAGGAGAAGAGGGTCACAAATGAGAACCAAACCAGTGGTTTTCAAACCTTTTGAACCACGAACCCCAAAAAGTGCTTTACAGTTTGTGCAAACTATGAACACATTTTTTTATAATGGCAAACCATATAGCTGTAAAATATATAAATGTATACAATCATGAACACCATCGGGGGACTTTAAAAAATAATAAAAAATAAAAACAAAAAAATAATCTTTAAATACACCACTACAAATCTGTCTACTGTATCTATACAAACATCTAACTATTATGTGTATCTGTTTATCTGTCTGTGCATCAATCAAAGACTGTCAGGCTGAATGAACAGTAAACACACACACACACACACACACACACAACCCCCTACCTTGGGTGGGGATTCAGTGAGTTTGGCGTGACGTTTGTCCCACCCTGCACCATCCAGGTAAAGACCGTAGATATAAACCCCGCCCATGTCCTCCGGGGGCGGAGACGAAACATCCTCTCTCATCATTTTGGTGACGTCGTTGCTAAGGACAACGGTATCCAAGGCCCAGCCCTTAGACAGGTTGGCACGAGTTGTCTCCTGGCGCATGGCCGTCAGAAAACCCTGGGCGCACACACATGCACACATCAATACAATAAAACATTTTGGCCAGCCTAATGTATCTTGTTCTAATAAAAGGTTTACATTTAAAAAAATACAAATAAAAAAAAACAAAACAAAAAAAATAATAATAATATATATATACATATTTTTTTTATGTTTTATTTTTATTGATTTATTTATTTTTATTTATATTATTATATTTAAAAAAATATGCAGTGGTCTTTTAATTGTTTCCATAACTGTAAATCAGACTTAGTTATGAGTTCTCACTTCCAAATCAAACGTGTGATTTCGGCATTTAGACAGCATGTGGTCCAATGGGAGAGCTCATACTTATACAGTATATTTTGTCTATACTCTCTGTTTGACGTACAGTAAAATCCATCAATACCTGTGTCACACCTAGACACCTACACATAGTCTAACAATTACAGTATGGAGGGTGAGTAGGCTGAATCACTGTTGTATTACTTTAATCGTTGATAATTAGCACTCACCTAAAAAAGTTTGTATGTCAGAAAAAATCCAGAAAAGACTCACCTGCGGGTTGAAGAAACCTGTGAGCCAGAACTGGTTTGGGCGACCGGCCGTGATCCAGGTGCTGAACTGCTGGTTCCGATCCAGGAGCTCGGTGAACCAGAATCCTAGCGTGGACGAGTCCCAGCTGATCCTTAGCCAGCGGGCAGGGACCCGAGCGTCGAACATGCAGTCTAGAGCGTCCCGCAATGACTCGGACATAATGATAGTACCTTAGGTAGAGAGACATTGATACACACACAGAGAGAGAGATACATTGATACACGCACAGAGAGAGAGAGAGAGAGAGAGAGAGAGAGAGAGACATTGATACACGCACACACAGAGAGAGAGAGAGAGAGAGAGAGAGAGAGAGAGAGAGAGAGAGAGAGAAAGAGAGAGAGAGAGTTATGTTATGTGCGACTGGGTTTCACTTCCCATGTGTGTGTGAGCCATACTGACCATCGATGGCCAGTTGGAGGTCAGTGAGCGTGCTCCGCACGGCGCTGATGACTCGCTGCATGCGGTCCAGCTCCTGTCTGAGGAAGATGTTCATTGGCTGCAGGAGACCCATCTTCTGCAGCTGACCTTTGACCTGCAAGCACGCAGCCTTCCATGAACAAAAAACCCTCCTCCGACACATTCAGTTACATACAGGTAAGCATCGTACAAATCTGCTTGTCAAAGCAGAGACGGTCTGATTGGCTACCTCATGTGGGACATAGTCAGGTGGTAGCTTCTCCAGCATCTCATTGGCCATTCTCTGTACAGTGGCCTCGCGGGTCTCGCCAGCCCCGCCCCCACTGTCTTTTGGTTGGATGTTGATAATGGTGCCGAGCGTCTCATTGGCCAGATTAGACTGGTAGGTGATGTCAGCGTTAGGGTGGAGCCCAAACACCTGGACAGGAAACATGAAGAGAAAGGATTATATTTCCACCTACCCATATTCATTTCCTGGTTCATTCTAGGTTAGCTTTAGACATTAATCTACTTATCTGGCATAAGATGTAGGATAAAGGGGCCCTATTTTTCCATCCAAAATATCATTAGGAACAAGTACTGACCTAAATTTCTCCTGTATTGAGAAACATTGACGCAAAATGGCTATACATAGGAATTCTATGGGGCGCTGGAAACGTAGGACAATATTTGTGTCTGGCAACATAGAACAGATCCCTACAGAGATATGTGCATATTTACCTCAATAACTGTAAAGAATCTGTAGAAAATTATTATGTCAGTCCCAGGCTGTTTCCACTTCCGCTTTTCTGACGTTCAGAAATATATTTGTGTGCGTTGCGTGCGTTCCAACCGAAGTCAACCTTGTCAATGTTATCACCTCTACACTATTTATTGGTAAGCACGGTTGGTTGTGGGTTCTAACCTCAGGTGTGTCGACCAGTGGCAGGCTCTCTATGTGTGCCAGGTAGTCCTGGGGGGTCTTCGCCTTGCCAGGGATGCTGTAGCCCTTATAGAAGTAGAAGGCTTCACTGAAGGTGGTCTCGCTGAACCAGACCTTGGTGAATGTGTTCAGCAGACGCTTGTCATGGTCGTCTGTCACCCTGCCCCCATACTGCACCTCACCTGGACACAAACAAACAAAGATGGTCACAATTTCAAATTCTAGCAGTTTTTTTCATTTCTTTGTGTGTATTATTTGCAAACGTATTCAATTTAAATTTTTGGCTGTTCACAGCAGTATTATCATAGATTCAGGATTAGGTAAAGTGCCTGTAGAGTTTACAGCCAAATTTGTTATTTAATAGCCAAAGCCCCATAATAAAGTTACCATTCTACAGGTTAACATTTAATGGAATCATTAAATGTACAAATATCTTGTATTTCTGTATATCATACAATGATTCATTATTAATTGAACCTCGTCTGTGGTTGTGTGTGTAGGTCCATTGCAAACAAGGTCATTTTCAATTTCAATTGAATTTGAACACAATTCAATTTGAGTTTGAATTTTGGGAAACTCTACAACTCTGACTGCCATGATCAAACTATACAGTATTGTGTACGATAAAAACAACTTGATAACAACCCTGAACCTGTATGAATGGCTCCTCACCCAGCATGTAGCGGACGCAGATCCAGTCCACCCCCCTGCGTGGGTCCACATCATCCAGATGGTTCTGGATGAACTGCACACTGGAGGTGAAGTCAGCCTGGTTGAACTCATAGGGAATATTCCATCCCAACGGTCCGAACTTCCTACGCTCCTACAGAGAGAGAGATGGGAGAGTAAATAGAATAGAATAAACAAATGGACAGACAGGTAGACACTTGTAGGACATAGGTAGACGGACAGACAGACAGACAGACAGACAGGCAGGGACCGATGCCAGGGACATTTCGATATTACAAGATTTTTGAGTGCCGATACGATATGTATTGGGACACTGTGTGTATTGCCATTCTATAGATATTGTGATACAATAGTAAAAAAACTTTATTAGGGAACGTTGTGTTTCCATACATGAGGGGGGTTCGGAAATGAGGGGGTTCGGGTTCTACAGGTCCGTCTGCGTCTGTCATTGTTGTTTTTTTATGAACGTGACCTAACAGAACAGAATGTAGTTCTGACAATACCATTAATTCACTCCCACTAAGATTATATTGACCTTTGTTCCGGCAAAAAAGAGAAAGAAAAATAAAAGAGAAAAAGAAACGAGAAAGAAAAATCAACCTGACGATATCGAAATTGCGGAAGCACAGTATCGCGATACTCGCATGAATCGATATCTTCCCCCATTCCTAACAGACAGGCGGCCAAACAGACAGACAGGTACCTGTACAGTACTATGGAGGAATGCGACAGCATACAGTAGTGGTTTCCACTGGGGCAGGTTGGTCACCTCTAACTGATCCTGAGTGATGCCATTATAGGTCCTCTTTAAACCAGCCTTCATCCCTGACACACACACACACACACACAAACACAGTACATGATGGCTGGATTAAAGTAGTGGAGAAAAAAACAGATGAATGAATGAATGAATGAATGAATGAATGAAGGAATGACAAGTTTTACCTTGAGGAGGCTCATTGGTGAACTTGATCGATGACTGCAGGAATGTGATGGGAAAACTACACACACACACATACACACAGTTTAACCAGCTTTCTCTTTAGGCTGCCTCAGGGTTTGTCGATGTGGTTCTTACCTGGGGTGCACGTCAGTCGTCACCCACACCCTGAAGCCCTCGTGCACGCCGTCGGGCGTTGCCGTGGTGACAGTCTCCAACAGCTCCTCCAGGAAGTCCAGGCCCAGGTGGCAGTTCTGTAGGAGGAGCCAGCCGCCGTCCGTCATGCTGTGGGCCAATAGCCTGCGAGCGTGCACCTCCTGGCCCTGCCCCATGGAAATGGGCCGGCACAGGGCCCCCTGGAGGAGGGCGGGGTTACAACACACATAGAAAAATATTATAGCTTCACCAAATACATACACAGACTCACACACACACACAGCACATAACAGATAAGAAATGAGGTAAGGTCAGGTAAAAAAAGGCAAAGTAAGGTAAGATTAGGTACAATAAGGTAAGATTAGTAATGTAAGGTAAGGTAAGACTAAGTAAGATAAAGTGAGGTACCTTGGTGCGGGCCAGTCTCTCTATGTTCTCAGTGGGGTCTGAGCCGGTAGCTAGCAGACAGACTAGAGGGGTTCTGATATCACTGTCGGCCCAGACTGCCTCCAGATCCACGACCAGACCCTCAGAGTAGCCTGGACCTAGAGACTCTGAGATGTACCGCCTGGCCTGTGCAAACATACACACACACACACACACACACACACACAGACACTTAGACACTGTGTTTATGTCTACCTGTCTGTCTTTCTGCTCATCTGTCTGTCTACCTGAGCGATGGTCCTATCAGGACAGAAGCTTCGGATCAGTAGAAGTTTCCTGAAGGCGTCAAGAACTTCCTGGTACCCATCAGGTAGTGGGGCGTCCTCAGGAGCTGGTTGGTCAAACCAGTTCCTCCACGCCCGGTCATTGCGGCTGATCTGGAATAAACACACACACAAGATGCTCGATGTGTTTTAGTTCTGTGTCTTATTCTTTCATTTCTTATGTTTTTTTCCAATTATGTTTTATCTAATTTTTCTGGTTCAGATGTTTCTGGTTCTTAAGAGTTCTGGTTCTATGTGTTCTGGTTCTGGTACCTGTGAGAGCAGATGGCTAAAGTGTGGCAGGTTAGACAGTTGAACCAGGTTGAGCCAGGTCAGGTCCAGGATCCAGCGCCGTGGTTTGGGTTCAACTGAGTTCAGGTCCAGAGAAGCCCCACCTAACATGCCAGGATGTTAGAACCAGGAAGTAGGAGAGACGATTTAGATAAGAAGAACAGAGGCAAACAAGAGGACGGTAAGTGCAACAGAGGAAGGAGGAAGACCTTTGATGAAGGTGTGGAACTCGCTATGGGAGATGTTGTGAGCCTGCAGGTCCATCTTCAGCGCCAGCAGTAATGTGAAGAGAAACTTATCTCCTTCATACAAACCTCTGGCTGTGTAGTTATACACCTGAAGAGAGGAGAGGAGTGGAGAATTCAGATACTAGTTTATGCAGTGTATATGTAATCTGTGGGAGAATACTGATTTCTTATACTTTTCCCTGTCCGAGGTCTGGTTTTGGTTCTTTTCTCTCTAATCTAGTCAAGGTTGTGTGGCTGGTCTACCAAGTTTCCAGATAGGTATGTTGCCAATGCTGGACATCGGGAGCCATAACTAAGATAATATTATCTGGAGAGATGTTTTCTGTCACCCTGTGCCATAACTGACCTTCTCCCTATTTCTCTCTGTTTAGCTTATCCCATTTCTGTACTCTATCTATATCTATATATATCTCTATCTATATATGTTCTGTGTCTACATATGTTCTCTGAAAAACTCAGAGATAGAGCACCGTGTATGTATTCTGTATTCTTTCCTTGATCAAGCTAATACATTACTCACTTTAATCAGCACTGGACTCATTATATTATACAACATTATCCTTCCAATCTAATCTGATTTTTTTAAGTCTTTCCAATTTGTATTTTACTAAACTTTAACTTTATGATATAAAAATACACAACATATCAGGTTGAACAGATAGTTTGGCTCTTTCAAAGGAGACTTTTAGAACTCAACAATCACTACACAAATAAAAATATTTTTTTAAAGAGCCACCTGCTGGGTGAGGAACTCAATGATGCTGCTGATGCGTTTGGAGGTGACATGAGACTTGGTGGAGCGTTCCAGAGACGAGTCAAAGAGTCCCAGGAACTGACGTAGAGACGTCTGGTACATGATGTTCACCAGAGACATCTCCACTATCAGGAAGTAGAGAATACTGCCCCTGGTGGCCACGGGACGGTACTCCTCCCTCACATGAGTGATCTTTATTTCTGTCTCCGCTGCTACTGACAGCTTCTCACTGACCTGAGAGGAGAGAAGAGGGTTTGTGCTGGATGTATTTATAATTCCTAACATTGAATCTATGAAGGAAACCCCTAACCCTGTTAAGATAGTTACCTCCTGGGCCGTTGTCTTAGTAACCTGCAGGACCTGGATGAGTGACAGGTCATCCACCAGAGAGCCTTGCGTGCTGCTTAGCCTGTTCAGAAGGTTCGTCTCAAGCTCCTGCATTCTCCTCTTGTTGGAAGTCACCTCCTCCATGAGACGCACTCGCTCTGACTCCAACTCCTGAGAGAAGTGAGTTACTAATTGACTGCCTAACTAACTACAGTAACTACTGACGAGTTAACTCTGTCTCTGGCTGGTCACATGGGTGTTCTTACAGCTTTTCCTGTAAAACTACTAACTAGCCAACCAACTAGCTAACAAAATAGCTAACTAACTAACCGGTTTTTCCAGCTAGTCTCAGTACCTGGTCTGCAATAACATAACTAACAAACAGACTAGTTTAACCTGCCAGTTTTTGCTCTAACTAACTAACAAACTAACTAACTAGTTAAAAGATTAAAACCTGTTTCTCCAGCTGGATGACTCGTCCCAGAAGCTGGTCCTCTAGACCTCGCTGTGTGACGGTGAAGTCCACCACAGACGTCTTGGCGTTGACTTCAGGACTGTAGGCCGGGTTAGACAGCTTGGTGGTGATGTACAGACTAAAGCCTTTCATCACATCCACCTCTTTATCTCCTACCCTCACCTGTAGGCGAAGAAGAGGAGAGGAGAAAAGGTTTGCTGCACTCTTACTCTGCATCCCACAAAAATTCACATTTAATGCTAGTTTCAGGATGGCACAGTTACCACGGCCACCATTGTAAGACTAATGCAGGACTATAACCATGGTTACCAGCAAGTAGAAGGATGTCCTACTTTATAAGTGGATCCAGACTTGATGAAGTTCTTGTCCAGGATGTTGTCTAACACTGGATCCAGCTCCTCTCCCACGTCCTCCAACAGCAGGGGGCGTCCCAGAGACAGACTGTCCTCCAAATGGGTACGGAAATACTTGTGGTTGAGAGATGTCACCTGGTGACGAACAGAAGATGTCGTTGCTGTTCGTGAGAGACTATAATCTGTCTCCTTCACTGTCCAGTTCAGTTCAGAGGTGTTTCTCTGTGTGTGTATGTGTGTGTGTGTGTGCAAGTGTGTATGTGTCTACCTGTAGCTGGTGGTCTTTCTCTCGGTTCTTGATCCAGACTTTGCCCTGGCCCTGCGGGTCGATGAGAAGTGGGTAGCGAGAGGACTTTGTCACGACGATGCCGTTCTGTACAGACAGCTCGTCGCTAGGCAGACCCTGCAGAGACCACTCACCCACTGTAGTGCTGTCCACCAGGAGGCCAATCAGATTTAGATCCTGGACAGGAAGGGTTTGGTTGGACCAATCACATTCATATACTAATTAGTAGGTTTGTTAGGCCTCGTTAAGGTTCGTTAAGCAATTTTAGCACAATCATTTGTTTGTCATTTCACTGGGCACTCAGTTAGTTCGTTTTTCTGTCTTACGGTGCTGTGGGGTATGTGGTGGTTTCTCATGTCTTTCCTCCAGAGCTCCAGCAGGAGGCAGCGGTACTCCTGGTTGAAAGGTCCAGCATATGACAGGAAACCAGCGGCCAGCAGAACATCTCCTACCAGGTGACGCATCTGCGCCTCAAACAGCACATTGCTCTCTGTCCAACGTATCTAGACACACAAGTGGGAGAGGGATGGATGTCAGCCTTCAGGAGAGGAGAGGAGAGGAGAGGAGAGAACTTCCTATCCTACCTTCTCTCCTCCTAGTCCCTGGATAAGTGTTGTAGCGTTGGACATCTTCTGTCTACAGAGCTGAGCGTCGTCCTCAAGGTCTTGTTTTTCTTTCATAGCAGCATCATACAGGGCCTAACAAGAGAAGAACCAGGGAGTGTGTGTTTGCTGGATGTTGAGAGTGGGTTCAGGTGCTGAGTGGGTGTTTATTAGGGCAGCACAGTGGGGTGGCGGTTAGCCTAACACCATGCCGTGTTTGTGTACCTGCACAGCATCTAGCTCCTTCTGTTTACTGTCCAGTTGGTCCTGAGCGCTAGACAGTTCAGCCTGGGCTACAGCCAGCCTGGCTTCCTGGAGGGCTAGGTTAGCCTGACACACACACACACAGATAGACAGTTAGTCTGTATACTGTACATGTAGCTGTGTGTGTGTGTGTGTGTGTGTGTGTGTATGTGTGTGTGTGTGTGTGTGTGCATGTGTGTACACCTTGAGAGGTAGGACTTCCTTGTTGATGGCGTAGAAGTCCACCATGGCCAGGGTCCAGGAGCAGAGGCCAGCCACATTGCCACAGATCCTCTTGGCGCTCTCCAGGTTGTAATCCTCCATATCTAGGTATGGAGCCAACAGCTCCACCCCTTCCTCTGTTATACTGTCCTATAATATCACACAATATCATACACAACCCAAACTACAATGTGTGCATGTATCAATGTTTCTGTGTGTGTGTGTGTGTGTGAGTGACCTTGCTGAAGGTCAGCAGCATGGTAAGGAAGCCAGAGTTTTGCATGAGCTTCATGGCCTCAGCCCAGGAAGGTCTCAGACACGCCCGCTCAGGGTCAGGGGTCACTGGATCCACCTGGTGTTAAGGACGAATGTTAGAGGGGTGGGGTTTGGTGTAGGGAGGGTGAGAGGGCAGACACACCTTCCTCTGGAAGAGCAGCAGCACGGCGTCCATGATCCTCATAATGAGGTGAGGGGGTTTGCCCAGCTTCCTCACCGTGGCGATGTCCGCCGGCTTAATGGTCTGCAGCGAGAGACACACAGGAGCTGAATGCGCTGTTCGTGAATACACAGTAGGTGTGTGAGTGTGTGAGTGTGTGTGTGTGTGTGTGTACCTGCAGGGCAGCCTCTGCGGCCTGTAGCGCAGGTTTGGCTGCTTCTAGTTTCTTTTCGGCAACCGATTTATCTGCTTCTATCTCGTCGACGATGGCCTGGGCCTTGTCTTTAACCTGCTGGACCTGTCTCCTCACCTGAAGGAGGAGAGGAGGCTTTTGCTTACTTCAGGCCATTCAGGCGCCAAAGGAGCTTGAAAGACAGAATGCTCTATGATAGGACACAAGACTTGAAAGGTCAGAGGTCATATGAAGAGCTGGATTGTGAGTGGCTGCCATTGGGACCTTTTCAGCCGCCTGGGCCTTCGCGGTGACCTCGTGCAGTACCCCGTCTGCTTTCTGGGAGGCAACAGAGAGCTCCTGTTCCTTCACTACAAGCTCTTTAGACAGCTGGTTCACTGACTGTTCAGCCTCCTTTAGCTTAGACAAACCTGAAGCAGAAGGAACATCCACCAGTTAGTGGACTTGATTTTACACTTCAGGATACTTAAGGGTATATGTGTGTGTACCTGTCTTCATGCGCTCGGCTAGCATGCCAACCTGAGAGATCTTCTCAGAGTAAATCATCTTATAGCTGTCGATGAAGGACAGGTAGGATTTGGGCGTAACGTACGTCTGTCGGCGGAAACGTTCAAAATACTCTGAACACTTTTCCGCTACAAGGTCCTAAAGAGAGAGGGGTTCGCTCTGTTAGAGCTGCATGCCTTACAATGCTCTACGCACATCCCATGCTAGGGAGTTAAAAGGTGCATTACGAAAACATTTATGCTTAATGTCAGATTTAACCACTCAGAGGTGTTTTATCCTACGTATCATAACCATAAAGAAAGATAGTGTTCATTTAACACTTGCAGACTGTAGGGGGTTGTTACAGATTGTGGTTTTACGATAATTTACTCAAAAATAGAATTTGTGATACTGTAACTTCAATGATGCTGAATTTGCTTTAACAATAAAATCAGTCAGGCAGGCATACCTGGAAGGTTCCCATGGTAACCACTACACTCTGCCGCACTTCCTGTGAGCAGCGTAGGTCCTGGTACTGAGACAGGAAGTGATGTGATACGGCCACCAGGGCGTCACATGGCCAGCGCTGGAACCAGTCTACAGTACAGCCGGAGATCAGCCCAGGAAACTGAAGGGGATAACAGCTGTGTTGAATTAGTTTTTCGACCTATGACCCCAATAAAGATTCATAGCTTGTGACACGCACATGCTCCATGGGGGGTGGTTAGAAACTGTGAACCATTTACACAATAGCAGTTATTACAACCATATACATCATAGCAGAAAAGTGATTCCATTCCAATTCAATACATATTTTGTGTCTCCTGACCTTTAAGGCTCGCGTGCGGAACTTCTCTCCGACAGGCGAGAAACAGAGCACGACGTGAAGGTTGCTACGGACACGAGACAGGAAGTAGTCGTAGAGGTTGTCGGGGGTGGGCGGGCGGCGGGGATGCTCTTTCTTCATGACGCCGATGAGGTCCTGGAGGATGTCATCAAGCTCGTCACGAGGAAACAGGTTGGAGACCTCCCCGCTGGACAAAACATTATTCATATACTCTGTAGGGAGGGGGTTAGACAGTGTTAGAGACAGACAGGAAGGCAGGCAGGTTGAGAGACAGCGAGACATACAGACGGGCAGTGATGGGAAAGTTCACTTTCTACATGAACTAGTTCAAAGTTCAGTTCACAAATTTTAAAATGAGCTAGTTCAGTTCATAGTTCATACTTAAAAAAAAAAAACTAGTTCATAGTTCTTTTTTTCCATATGTTGCTGCGACCTATTATTTTTCAAAATTATTTGTCACCTCCATGCAGCTTTTTGTTTTGATGACGCATGCGGCGGTGCAACACTGGTTCTGGTGTTGCCACATAGTGTGTTTTTTCCTCTACATATTAAGGCCTGTTTATGGTGTGTTTTAGCCGGGTTTTCACGTGGAAGGCTCTATAGAAATCTATTGAACGAACTTAAATTGAGAGAGCGTGCCGTTCACAGACACCAGAATGAACGAGTTCACAGTAACGTTCATCAGGCAGTAATACAGTACATTCAGTTCACGTTCGCCCAAAATATGAACGAGTTCATGAACTATCGTTCAATGAATGCGTTCAGGCACAACACTGCAGACGGGTACCGAGAAAAGCCTCTTCTTTGATGTGGTTGTCAGTAAAGATGAAGGTCACTCCTTTTCCTTGTTGACCAGCGATGCGATACAACGCCTTCAGATCCTCCAGAAGATTACTGCTACCGTACGTCCTACACACACACACACACACACACCATCATAACGGTCTATATTAAGTCTGTTATATTACGTGCAGTGTTGGGGGTAACGCATTACAAAGCAATGCATTACAGTTATATCATATTACAGTTACTAATCAAATTATTATTTAGTTACTATTTTCTGTGAAGTGGTCTTTGGGCTGTTTTTTTGTGGTATTATTTTATTAAAGAGCATAAAAGAAAGATCTTGTGTATGTCCTCCTTATTAGGATAGGTATTTGTGCTGATATTCGGGCATTTAATATGTAAGGTTTAATGTTAAATTGTTACGTGAAAATGCATCTCAGGCGATGTTGCAGATAACGTAAAAGTAATGAAACGAGTAGTGTAATTACTTTCTACAGGGAGTAAAGTAATCCATTACTCTTTTTTTAACAAGTAACAAGTAACGACCCCAACACTGATTATGTGTGTATGTATGTATAAATACTAGTGTCTGAGTGTGTGTGTGTGTGTGTGTGTGTGTGTGTGTGTGTGTGTGTGTGTGTGTGTGTGTGTGTGTGTGTGTGTGTGTGCATGTTACCTGGTCAGTGTAATCTGGAAGGTCTGGTATCCGGCGATGAATGATGCCAGTCTGGTCAGACTCTGTTTTCCGGACCCACCCACCCCGACCAGGAGGGCGTGGCTCCGGGGCGTCTTCAGGATCCGAGAGATCTTCACCAGGTGTGTCATCGCATCCTGTGATTGGACAAAACACATTGAGACTGCAGCCAATAGAAGTGGATACAGTCTGATACCAATAGAAATAGAAACAAATAGAAACGAGTGTAACGAGGAATATTACAATCAATTAACCTGACAAACCCTATGGAAATTTTTTTTGAATTATAAAGAATTAAAAATCATTAAGAATCGATGACTTGTACTTATTTTTATCAATTTTGTTGCCAAAATTCATCATAAAATAATTCCTCAAATTACAAATTTACATGAGAAAATTATTGAAGTCAATAACTCACATAATGAATACATAAAATAATTCATGTTTTTTGAGGTAAAGTGAACATTTCAGATGTTCGATACCTTGAAGAAGACCAGGTCCATGGCCCCGCCCCTCACAGCCTCATTGTACTGTTGCTGGAACAAAGACAGACGCTCCGCCAAAAAATCCAGTGACGGGATTGGCTCATAAACCTGTCAATCACACCACAGAAACTCAGTGTGTTGGCCATGTTGATTTAATTACTAAATACACACTCTTCAGAGAAATGTGGGTGCGTATTATTTTATTTATACGCTTTTTACTCTATATAAACTTTAACTCATTAATTTATAATGAATAAATTCTGTCCCACTTCATTAGGTTTTCATAAAGTTTCTATAAAAGTTTTAATACAGCTACGTTCACACTGCAAGCCTTACTCTGCGCTCACAACGGCAGAGACTTTGTTGCTATGAGTTGCTGAGTCACCGAGTTGCTGTCGCTACCATGCTCTGCCGGTGGCGACAAGCAGCCAGCTTGGGGATGTTGTTAACATATTTTTTCAGGAGATGCATCAATCAAAAAATGTAGCCTATACTATTTATTTTTATGTTATATTTACATCGTCTTTGCTATATTCATTGTGGAGTTGTTTGTTTGTATTTTCTTAAAGGCAGCCTATTACTGTATATTTTAATGTTTGTAGCCTAATTGCACACATTTAGGAGCTAACAGGGATTAATCACTTTTTTTATCTGAACGGTTTAAACTTAGCTAATATAAAAGACCTGCTAACAGTCATTCAATTACAATTAGGTCATTTAGCAGACGCTTTTATCCAAAGCGACTTAACAATTACATGGTGCTGTTACATGGAGCAGATAGGGGTTAGGCATCTTGCCCAAGGATGCTTACAGGTAGGTCTACTCTGGGGCTCGAACACACAACCTGCCAGCTGGGAGTCCAACACCTAGACCACTAGACTATCCTGCCCCATTCACATATGTTTTATCATTTTGGCTATCGGGGACTAAAATTCTATGGGAACTAAAATGCTATAGGAACTAAAGTTTATGAAAACGTTTCATAGCAAAGCATATAGTTCCTAAATAAGGCTAAACCCAATGCTAACTGTTTCTCTCAGGGCTACACCAATAAACTTGACCCAGAGGTTCACCTCAGCAAAAGTATAAACTTCTCGTCGGCCACACTTCCCCCCATGTTCCAGAGAACCATCGAGAGCTACATCGACAAGCAATGAACTTTCAACCTCCATTGGAACACAATGGATGTTTCAGTTCATACATTCATTAAATACAGAAGAGAAAAGATTTCATCCTGAACATTAGTGTGTGGACAATATACTTATTTAGGTGAGAATTTTAATATTTTTTATTATTACTCCAAATAATAATGAATATTAAATTAAGTCTTTCAAAGCAACAAATATAAAGTAGGAAACATTTTCATTAAAATGTGTAACTAATTATCCAGTGTGAAATTGTCAACCTTAGGAGCCTCCTGCTCTGCGTCATCGGGCTCCTCCCCCGTTGCCTCGGCAACGTCCCGCAGGAAGTCCACAAAGTAGCCGTCCTGCTGAGCATGCTCAGCCAGCGCTGTCCCATGATCCTCTACTGTGATCTGAGGGATTGTGGGAAAGAAAGATGGCTTGAGACACTCACACAATACACGCACTATCACATCATATACACAAATCGCACTATATAAGACACACACACACACACACCAGTCCACACTTGCACTCGCACACACTTTAGACACACTCATGCATGACACACACACACACAGACCTTGTGCATGATGGTTTGGAAGTTGTGTGTGTCGCTGGGGTCTGTGAAGCGATCAGCAATTACCCTGCTGCACTCATGGTGGAAGAGAGACACCAAGACCTCCTCACATGTACACACCTCTGCTCCCACCGCCAGTATACCCTGGCACACACACACACACACACACAGTAAAATACACGACACATACTGTACTTTTACACGGACAAACACAACCTTCAAGCACACAGGTCTCACAAATTTGATTAAATGAAGGATTGACTGATTTTCTCTCTTCTTTTTTAAAAATTTTCTACTTTTCTACTTTATATAATGTGCATACATGTTTGATGATTGACTGATTGTAACTGGTTACCTGCCATATACGACTGAGGTCTCTCAGGTTGAAGATATAGTGAAACTTAGCTGGAGAAGGTAACATCTGAGAAGAGAGGAGAGGATGAGCATTCTATTGTATCCTAATTCTGTAAACCTCTGAAGATCCAACAAGTTATGTTATGATACGTTCCCTTGCATTACGCAATTAGCATTTTACGATATGTCATAATATGGTACAATATTTTACGTTTTATGTTACAATGTTACAATATATAATGCAGTATGTCACAATATATTATAATATAAAATACGTTACCGTCAATTTTGTTACAATTTGTTATGATATGCAACAACATGTTATGATGTTACAATATGTTATGCTGTGATATGCTACCATTTTGTACAATCTACAATATTTTACGATATGTTCTGTACCTTCGCCTTGACGGCCTGCCAGATGCGTCGTGTTGTCGGGACCAGGGTCTCTGCCAGAGAGCACACCCCAGGAGAGAAGTCCCTCTCTGGGCAGAAGTAGCCCTGTGCCACCGTGCCAAAGATCTTGTCTATGGAGGAGTTGGAGGGCAGCGTGCAGTTAAAGATGGAGAACTTCCTCTTCAGGCGCTGGGGGATGTCGTTACGGCCACCACCCGGGTGGATCATGGCTGCCACCAGCTAGCACGAGATCATACATTATTATGGAGATTTGAAATGAAAATGACTATGGTGTGTGTGTACCCATGACAATGAGGGCGCTACAGTACCTGCACGTCCACAATGGTGATGAAGTCTCCCGGGCGGTCCAAACTATAGAACCCACCCTGCTCCATCAACTGACGCACAATCTCATTGGTTATCTAAGATAGAGACGGTGGGGACATAATATCAATCAACGGTCTGATTGGTTATCCATGAGAGAGTGGGAGGTTGAACTTTCTGAATACTTTTGTTTTATGTTTTTAGTAGGAAACCACCTATATCTTCTATATCTTGAAAATGAATGAAGAGTTAAAAAGATGTGTCAAACCAAATCAGCCCACCTGGTCTCCCCACTCGTTAATAACTGGCATGTTGATGTCGTCGATGAAGACCGTCATCTTGCGCCCGGCCGGCGGGCCGTAGGTGGAGCCTACGCGCTTGTCGATGTAGCTCTCGATGGTTCTCTGGAACATGGAGGGCAGTGTGGCCGACGAGAAGTTTACACTTTTGCTGAGGTGAACCTCTGGATCAAATTTATTGGTGTAGCCCTGAGAGAAACAGGTAGCATTGGGGTTAGCCTTATTTAGGAACTATATGCTTCATGTTTGAACACCTTGAAAAAAGTTTACAGTATGCTTCTAATATTAACAACAAAAACAGAATTGTTTTTCTAATACAATGGAGTTGAATCAGTATTGTATTGTAGAGGGGATAAAAAAACTGAAAAAAACGGTTAGAAAAGCGATTTTATGAGCGATTTTTAATATAGCTGCTCAATGAAGGCAAATGTAAGCTCCGCTTTTGTGTCCCTAATCCCCAAAAAGGTCAGTATTTGACATTGTTAGAGGTGATCTGACCCGGGTGAGCAGAAATATGGAGGGAAAAGCAAGACTCCAATATAAACAGCAATAGCGTCATCCTCCACTACGTACCACACCATACAACTAATACTCGGCTCATAATAAAAATGCAGCAATCTTGTCTGTAGGGGCTTTAAAATAAAACCATACTTTACAATACACAGGTTCCTATTTAATGCCAGACCTTGATCATGACAGTCTTGGCTGTTCCCTGTTCTCCTATCAGCAGGACGGCTTTTCCTTGTTTTAGGATTGTCTGCATCAGGAAGTCCGTGCGCACGTTGTCCACGTTTGGGACCAGGATGGAGCTATAGTCTGGCACGTGATCCTGTGGGTAAATGTACTCCGGAACCTGGGTACAGATACAAATAGTAATTCAGGAAATAGACTGTAGGATATTAAATGTATCATGAAAATTCAACAATATCAGGTTTCTTTACACCGTCATTTTTAGAATGTGTAAAAAGTTGACTGGTTCTTCAAGACGCTGTAAGAGTGTGAAGACGAGTGTCTATCAAGAGCTGAAAGGGTTCGGCTGTACGGTAGCCTACAGAATATAGAAGCACTAAGCCCCACCCCAGCAGAATAACAGGGGTTAATGTTAATATGGTGTAATACAAAATAATACTGTTTACCTTGTTGGACCAGTGCTCCCATTCTCCGTGCTGGTTGACAGTAAACTCAAAGATGGTTTGCTCATCCTGAGTCTGGGGGAGGTCCAGAGACGAGGCCTTGGCCTGTGCGCGCGCACACACACACACACACACACACACACACACACACACTGAGAGTTCAACTCCAAAACACACTGAATAATAATAACCTTCTATTAGATGATCCAGTAATGTCTGCATCTGCGTATTCACCTTTAAGAAAGCCTCCATTTTGGCTCTGTCGTCTAGCTCCAGTAGAGCTCCTAGAGACCACATGACCGCAAACACAAAGAGACGACCCACGTAGCCATGACCGCCCTGCCTCTCCTCTGACGAGGAGGGGAGCAAGCCCTAGACACACACACAAATAAACACACACACACACACACATATAACACAGAAGAGGTAAAACAAAATTGTGAGTTTGACATACCCACTCAAAAACCTGCTGTTACAATGAACTGACCAACAGAGGGCGACATGGTCCTAGAAATCCCATTAAAATACAGTAAAACTAACATGCTACCATTAACTTTTCATTATCAGTAAATAACACAAGAGTAAAACCACCTTTACTGAGCATTTTGTTGTAGCAACTTTTCTCACAATATTTGTAATTCCCTGTTTTATTTTATGGTGTGTTAAATTGATGTAATGTACCTTTAAAAGGTCAATGGTCTGTTTGATGTACATGCACTCCAGAACGTTCATCTTGGGAGACACAGCCGTCGACACAAAGTCAATCAGGTCCTGAAGGAGAACACACAGAAGAGAAATCACTCAAATCCTCTTTCCTCTTTTTTCACCTCCTCCACTCTCCCTTTCTCTTGCTCTCTCCTCCTCCTCACCTGATAGCAGCTGTTGAAGCAGGCTTGCAGGGCCCTTGCCTGGGCTTCTGGGAGGGTCTGGATCCAGGCCTGCAGCAGGGGTCTCCAGTCCAGCACTGAGGAGCTCATGTAGACCATGCCGTTACGAGACACGGTCGCTGGAGATGCATTGTCGATGTTATGAGGCTCGAACACAATCTGGAACGACCACAAAACATTTTGTGTATGAATACTGGGAAGGTCGGTGTTTGGATTTTATTAGTCCAGTACTTCAGTATAGAAGTCCAATACAGACCACTAGCTCAGTCTAGTCAAGCCAGTTTAGTCCAGTCCAGTCTTCTAGGTCTTATGTCTTAAGCCAGTCAAGTCCAATAGTTCTGTCCAGTAGTCTAAGTCTGGTCCAGACCTTGCAGCAGGGGGCCATGGGGATCCGGTCTCCGTTGGCCAGGGTCAGGGTTTTGTTGTCGTCCAGAACCGAGTTCAAGTTCTCGATCCAGATTGCATCAACTGGGCCATCCAGGACTATCCAAATATTTTCCCCCTAAACACAAAGATGTTTGTGTATTTTTGCATCCCTTTGTGTGTGTGTGTGTGTGTGTGTGTGTGTGTGTGTGTGTGTGTGTGTGTGCGTGTTGCACCTTCTTGGCTTTCAGGGTCTTTCTCCAGAGCGTGGAGAAGACTCCGTCTGTCCAGTCATTGGTCGAGACGTCGAGCGTTCCAAACATCTGGGCGGAGCTTATGGCTTTTGGGTTCATCCTCATCTCCCGGTGGGGGGAGCCACACCTCGTTAAGGCCTTCATTAAGGTGTGGATACAGCTGGTCTTCCCTGACCCACTGGGTCCTAGTGCCATCATGCCTGATGAGACAACACAAATGCAGACACAAAAGTTCAAATGCAAAGACACGCACTAACATTATTGCACAGTATACAAAACACACACACACACACACACACACCATGCCGTACACGCTGGGTCTCATAGAGTTGGACCAGTTTGAGGATCCAGGGGGGATGAGGGATCAAACCAGCCTGCAGAGTCTCTATGGAGATAGCCTCCTCTAAGTCTGGATAACCTGACTTATCTAGGACTGGAGGAGAGGAGAGGAGAGATGATGAGGATGTTTATTGTTCTTGTTGCCTATGAGATCTGACAGATGATTAGTGGAGGTGAAAGAGAGACGTACCAATCCCAGGAAACAGGTCATTTATCAGACTCAGAAACAATGGTTCATCCTCATCCACCTGGAGGGAGGGAGGGAGGGAGAGAGAGAGAATATAGGATTTCACTTTGCTTTAAATACCACCTATCATCCAATTTTTCTACTGAAGTTTTGGACAGACAATACATTTTTATCATGCCTTAATGTGATATGTGGGATAGGTAAGAGACTATTGGGTACAATCCAGAAATTCTGGGGCAAAATTTGACTTTCTTTGACTGAAGTTTTCAGAGGGGAATTTTGGCTAAATCCGACATTACACAAAATGAGTCCAGCCCTTTGGGTCTCTTTAGACAACAAAACTGACCACTCAACTGGAAAAACTTGAATCCTACGATAGGGAACCATTTGAAAGTACAAAATTGAGACCGACACACACCAGTTTGGAGAGGTTCATGTCTCGGAGAACTCTCATAACGACGGTCCTCTCTGGTTCATCAGGAGATGTTCTCTTCACGGCTCCCAGCGTACGCAGAACCGACAAAATGTTCCGCAGACCAAAGTCATAGTGCACCTACACACACACACAAAAGTTTTCAAATATAATAATTACAACAAAAATTACCATTAGCATTAGTATTAGTCATAGTAATAGCAGTAGTAGCTATTATATCTACTATCATAGTAATAGCTATTTGCAGTATTAGTACCTGTTTGGACAGCTGCTCCTCACATAGCTTGTACAAGGTGTAGAACTTGCGGCTCAGGACCTGGTTGTCACGGAATCCAGCGCTGGCCAGTTTGACCCTCATGATGATGGCTCGGTCTGGGACCATCATGGCCACCGTCCTGAACTGGACCTTCAAGTTTTCTGGGAGCTCCTGACGGCCGGCATATCCAGGGTTCTGGATAATACCGACAATATTTAACAATATTTAACACGTAACTGTTTTCAAGTGTACAAAGTATTTACAGTATAAATAATTATTTATTATATTTAGTATTTACCTAATAATTAGGCAATATATACCAGAATACCCAGTATTATTACCCAGAATATAAAGTATGTCCTGCTTGCATCTGCGTAATGACATGACGTGATTTAAAAAAATGATTTGGTGCTGATGTGAATTTGTATTGTTGGGAGGTCTACTGAGCGCCCTCTAGTTCAATGCAGTTCAACACATCAATCAGAGCGAGGCTGGTTACCATGGTGAGAAAGATGCCGAACTCTGGGTCCATGTCGACGGAGTCTCCGTCGGTGAAGATGAACCGTGTCTTCTTGTTCTTTTTACACTGCAGCACAATGTAGATCTGTTGAGCCGCCACCGACAGCACCGGCAGCTCGATCCGGTTAAACTCATCAAAACAGCCCCATGCCCCCGACTGGGCCAGACCTGCACACACAAACACACACACACACGCACGTCGCCACAACCACATCTTTGGTTTATGTATTCAAATGTATGTCTCTCTCACTGACACACACACACACACACACACACCTTTGTATATGCGACCCAGTCCTCTGTAATCCATCTGGTCAGAACAGTTGAACACGACAACGTATTTCCCCAGACAGCGCCCCATGTCTTTAGTGGTCTCCGTTTTACCTGTTAACGCACGCACGCGCACGCACACGCACACACACACACAGACACACACACACACACACACACACACACACACACACTCCGTGACAGTTTGTTCTGGTAAGACACTGACAGTGTCTGTTGTCGTGGTGACAGTGTGTTGACAATGTGTTGACAGTGATTGGGTCTCACCAGTGCCTGCAGGACCCGCGGGAGCCCCGCCCATACTCATCCCTAACGCCTGGGCCAGCGTTATATAACACCTGTCAGGACAGAGACAATTAACAATTAGCCAATTAGCCAGCGCCATACAATCTACTTATCCAAGTTTAGCAATAAGATGCAACACCTATAGCATGGCATTGCTTTAATCCACCATTATGATCAGTGTGATGTATAGTCACTGTGTGCCTGGTCTGTCAGCTCCACTGACCTGTCTGTGAGTGGGGTGATGACCAGCCTATCAGAGCAGCCCAGGTACTCGTTGCAGTAAGAGAACTGGACGTCAGTGATACGGATCACACACAGGTCCTCATCCTCCAGGAAGTAAAACCTGGACTGTTTCAACCACTCAAAGTCTGACACCGAGCGCACGTTCATAGTCACCTGGCGCGCACACACACACACACACACACACACACATACCATGACATGGTCATAGCACAGAGGCATTATGGGTACTCACATATAACATTTGGTCAGAAAGAAAGGAATTAAACAAAAGAATGAACAAGCAGGATGTTAGGGCATCTATAAGCTGTCTCTCTCTCTCTGTCTGTCTGTCTGTCTCTCACCAGGTCATTGAAGATGTCTTTCTGGTGAACGTGGATGGTGATCAGGGTCTCGTATTGTGTTCTCTCCTTCTTGCTCAGATCACGCGTCGTCATGTCAATCAAATCATTCAGCAGGTCCAGGAACTTCTGATTCATTGTCTGCATGATCTACCAACAAATAAGAATGACATTTAATAACATTATAATAACATTTATTACTGCAGTGCCAAAATGTTTAAAATATTAGAAGGTGTTCAGAATAGCCCTTGTGGTGAAATCCAGCATCATAAAAACATTGTTGTTTTGTTTTAAAAGTCTGAGAGCCCGTGCATCTTCCAGACTTGAGTTTTAAGTGGCTGGCACTCCTCTCTACTCCCCCCTACACAGTGCTCCTAGATTCAAAACGTTCTCTTCCCCTTACCCCCACACAATTGTGTTTCAAAACATAATCAGTGAGCTGGGAAAGAGGATTGAGGATTGCACCTGCAATAATAAAAGAACTAACAAATAAAATCCTATTAAACAGAGGTGTGTACCTTCTTGTCAGCCTTGCTGAGCTGCAGTGCTCTTTCTGCCTCACTGGTCCAGCTCATCTGGAGAGCCAGGAGACCCACCTGGGCTGGAAAACGGCTCTGCAAGTCCAGCATGCTGACTCCAGGCTGGTCCAGACTTTGGTGGGCCTGCTGGATGATTCCATGTAGGGTCTGCTGGACCCCAGCCAGAAGTTTCCCCAACCAGGCCTCCACACTGCCCTGAAGGAGGGGGGGGCATCATTTCTAGTTTATAGTATTTAGGTGCCCCCTACAGTAAGAATGTGTTCCAAATCAGTACCTTATGTGAGGTCACCTGGAGCTTTGTGGGAGCTTCTACTCTTTATTTATGCCTATCCTCTCTGGTGGACCAACCGCCTAACCACCTACAGTACCTGACAGCTCTGGTGGCATGTGACAACGACAACAGTGACGTTGGCGTTAACTGTGTACTTGTCTAGTATGTACAGTATGTCTATATTGAATGTATACTGTATGAATTCTATTTTTATTTATTGACGGCTGTTCGCAAGCCTAATTGCCCCTCAGGGAAATTAAAGCTTTACTCTACTCTACCAGTGTCGCACCTAGACACCAGATGATGAAAACCATCAGAGGTGTAAATGGTAAGTGCGTGTGTTTGTGAGTACCTGAGCCAGGACAGGTTTCTCCAGCGGGACAGTCTCTCCCTCCTGGGAGCTGAAGGAGGTCATCAGGTCATAGTTTGTCTCCTTAAAACCCACCCTGAAGACGCTGTCAAACAGACTGAGGAGGTGGGGCTGCACACACACACACACACATCACATACACACAAAAATCAAACACACACATACCAAATGGGTGTGTGTTTTAGTAGTTTTATTGTATTAGATAGAGTACTCTCAACGGAAGTTGACCTGTGTTTATACAGGTTTAGTTGTGTAAGATGGTAGTCAGGTTAAACATTTCTGTAAACATGGATTTCTGTAAAACGCCATTTATAGAAATGTCTTGGGTCATCCCATTTATTTAGAGCCTCAGGCCACTAGAACAACTCTTGTCCTTAGCCTAGTGGTCAGGAGACTTGACTATGGAAAGGTCATGGGTTCAATTACTGATATGGGACTATGGGTTCTCATAGCACCATACCTATCCCTCCCTGCTCCTTCTGAGTTGTGATTGTACTTAATGCAATTTGCTTTGGATACATAAATAAAATGAATGAGAATGTTGAGACTATACCACAGTTCTCCTTAAAAAGGTAGTTTTGATCATTTTAGTTATTTATTGAATTCTTTGGTCGCACACATCTCTTCAATGTGTGTGTGTGTTTGTGTGTGTGTGTGTGTGTGTGTGTGTGTGTCACCTGTATGGTGTGCGAGTCGGAGGCCTGCCCCAGGATCTCCAGCAGCGCCGGGTCGGACACGAAGAAGAAGCGAGGAAACACCAAGCGCTTGCTCTCCAGGTAACCGGACAACGACTTCTGGCAAACCTCCAGCTGTTCCAACAGGTGAGGGAGGAGCTGAGAGGAGGAGAGGAGGAGAGAGGGAGCTTAAATACAATTTTTTACCCTTAATCTTTATCACCATGACATAAACGTGACTATGGCTTGCTCAGAGGCACACAGGTACCTGGTTGAGGGTGTCGTCTCCTACGCAGCACTGTACCACTCCAGGAACCTCGTGAGCTCTCTGCATGATCTTCTGCCAGGACTTATCAATGTTCTGGAAGCGCTTGGCCTCCTGGTTGAGTCACAACATCAACACTGGTAACCTAACCTCTACATACAGTACAATAATACAATTATTATATACAAACAACCTTATCCTCTTGTCGTGTATGAGTGTGTGTGTTCTTGTACTTGAAACATAGTGAGGACTGGAAGACGTTTTTTATCTACAGAGTGAGGACGTTCTTGTAAAGTGAGGACATTTTGGCCAGGCTGTTTGAAGGTTAAGGGTTTTAAGGGTTAGGTTAGAATTAGGTTAGGTATAAAGAAAAGCACAGAAACTGCGGAGGGGCACTTGCTCAGGTAACTAAAATTCCAACTAATTAAAAACAACTAAAAATGAATAAAAGCTATACCGGACCAGGGAAATGATTAGGTTGAGGTAAGTCCCCCTAGTGGTTAAGGTAAGTATGCAGATCGGCAGGGCATTCTACTCATTGGTTTGCGGCACTGGTAAAGTTAAGTATTTAAATAGGGAAGGGCATTCCATTTTACCACTTGGATTAGGTTTGTGAACAGTTAAGGTAAGTATTTAGATAGGGTAAGGCATTCCAATTCACCATTTGAGGGTTAGGGTTTTAGTTACATAGTTTGATGGTAAGGTTAGGGTAAGGGGCTAGGGAACGCATTATGTCAATGACGGTCCTCACAAAGATAGAAGTACAAACGAGTGTGTGTGTGTGTACCTGCGGTAGCTGCTTGGCGATGTCTCCTCCTACAAACACAGCCTCCAGGTAGATCCACAGGTTTTGAACTGACAACCACTTCTCGATGACCTCGCTGGTGTTGGACAGCTTCTGTACCCACAGCTGGATGGAGGCTTTGAATGGAGCATTGTACCTGACACACACACACACACGCACACAGCTTATTGAACCACTGGATAATGTTTCCAATTATATCTTTTCCCCGTTCTCTCTGACTACCTGTCTGTCTGTCTGTCTAACTATCTGTAATCGATCCCTCTCTCCCTGTGTTCACCTGTTGCCTAGCAACGAGGACAGCGCCATGAGGCTGTCCTCCAGCAAGCTGATTTTCTCGGCTGTGTCGGCCCCTCGCAGTAACAGTTCCCCTCGCGTCCTAAAGGGGGTGAAGGACAGTGCCTGGCTGCTCCAGTCTGCGATGACATCCTTCAGCTTCGCCTCGATGTCACGCTCCTTTACCGCACTGATACACACATCCTGCACACACACAAAAATACATATAATCACATACAAGTGTAATTATCATTATTATTATTTATTAATATAAGTATACAAGTATATATTTGTATTATTTGGAAAATTCTTTCTAAAAGAAAATATTCATAACTGTCACTAAAATCACTAAACCCAAACTGTAGGGATCGGTCAGGCCACAGAAATGCCATTTTCCAAACAAACATGGAAAAGTGACAAATTTCAGCCAATCAGATAATAACCTATTAACCTGTAGCTGTTCCTACTGTTTGATCCTAGCGTTTGGTTCTATTATAGTCTTAATCAGCGCCTAGTCTCCCAGACGGGAGAGATGCATTCTGGGAAATTACCTCAATGTCCTCCTTGAATTTGAGCAGTGGCGCCTCCATGAGGTTCTTTAGGGAAAAGCTGTCAGAGTCCACCTGAAGATTGCAGCCTGTTATCTGACTGATCCTATCCCAGTGTCTCTTTAGCATGACCTGAGAGGAGAGGGCAGGAATCAACCATTTGTTTCTACACAGACAGGTGCTTCAACACACAAGACAGACACATAGCTGGCTACCTTGTTGCCCATCATGGACAACAGAGGACAGGTCTCACTGAAGTCATCGATGGTTTTCTTTAAGTCTCTGAAGGCTTCATAATCCTTCAAGGCTTTAGGAAGCTTACGGATCCTGTCAGACAGAGAAGAGATAGATAGAGTCAAGCACATCAACTGGATTGTGACTTGGCTGTAACAAACCATATACATAGAAATATATATTTAAATAAAATAGAGAAACTAGAGAAACTCCACTTGCCTGTTCTGGAGGTCGAGCAGCGTGCTGTTGATGTGTTCTGTGTTGACGTCGGCCCACAGCAGGTCATAGAACCCCCCCACGGTGGACCTGACACTGTTATACAGACCGTACAGTTTAGACAGCAGAGACAACTCTCTCCTGATCCTCTGCAGCTCTGGGTAGTCTGCAACAAAGGACAGAGATGTATGTAAGGCTATTAGCCATACATAGATTATAGAGACATACATACAGAGAATACAGACAGATATACAGGCAAAACCGACCATTGACGTGAAGGCCAAACAGCTCTTCTCCAGAGCTGTAGATGGTGTGTTTCCTCCAGAGCTCGTCAAACTCCATCTGGAACATCTGGAGGCGTTCACTGGCCTCCTCAGGACACACACCTTCTACTGCGGGTCCACTACACACACACACACACACACCCACACACACACACACACACAGATTAATTTGATAATCACACTATCTAGAGATGTTTTGCACCTAATCAGTGACAACATCAACTGTGTGTGTGTGTGTGTGTGTGTGTGTGTGTGTGTTTACCTGACGTCGTATTCCGAACAGAAGGTGTCCAGCTGTTGTCTGAACAGTTTAACTCCAGTCAGCAGGTCGGATCTCATGTTGGGCTGAACCCGGACTAGATAGTCCTGGTTCTGTTGGACCTAAAAACCAGAACAAACCATGATCTATACATAGTATCTACAGTATCTATTTGGCTATATGCTGTATGTATACAAACAATATAATAACAACAATAAATATATGTAAAAAAGGTTGCAATTCACTCCATCCTCTCTCTCACCAGCTGTTGGAGGGTTTTCCAGGCGTAGTTCAGTCCCTCCACCTGCTCTGTGTATCTGTCGTTAAACACCAGATGGTGATTGTTGAGCAGAGCGAACGATTCTTCTACCCGATCAATGGACGCCTCCATCTCAATCTCTGCCTCACGCACCTACAATAACGACAACAAATATTATTGGTAGAATCTAGATGACATATAAACTAACCAAAAAATAAATAAAAAAAAGACAAAAAGGAAACCAGCCATTCAGAATAGACCGACCTCACGAAGTGCTGCCATGGCACTTCGGACATCCTCCAGGTCTGTGATTGGTCGCTGCAGCCTCTTGGTCAGCCCTTCGATGAATGAGAAGACGCGGCCCATGTCAGCTGAGGCACGCCGATTCAGCGCAGCGCCGAACGCTCGTTTCCAAACGTGGCATTCCTGCGTCAGCGAGAGCTTCAGCTGATCTGTGTCCAGCTGAACCGAGCAAACCAACAAGCTGCCAGGAAGCCCCTCAATCTCCGCCTCCAGCTTCTGAAAAGACAGCAAGGGATTAAGGGTAAGGATTGTATAATTTTTTATTATTAAATGTATTCTTAACACCTTTCCAGTCTCTAGAAGCAATACAAATACAAAGCATGAACATATGGCGTACAGTGAGTTCATAAGAGTGTGTGCACTAAGTATCTGAAAGGTCATGGCTACATTTACAAACTCTATTTAAAACTTTAAATAGCAGCATCGATCAGCTATATTTATTAGCTTATTATTGGCTGTATTCATTTTTGTACAGAGTATATACCAAGGATTTAGCACTGGTTACTATTTAACCAGACGGCAATCCCACAGAAGATGGAACATTTTATTTTATTATATGTTTTAGTGGAGAATAATATAATATGTATGCCTGTCACTTGTTCTTTAATGACATGGGTAATGAGTATTGCAAATGTAACCATAATAATGGCTGAAATGCAAGCGATCTTTGCCAGCTTAGCTCAGGACTTACAGAGTAGGAAGTAATGTGAGAGCTGAACTCTGAGAGGGAGGGGCCAGTCTCCACAAAGACCTTCACCTGCTCCTCTGGATCCTAAAGATACAAACGCAAATCCCATTTACCTATCAAACAGGAAGTGATGCAGAGGTCCCTGCTGTGTTTATTCAACTAGACTGGGAGTGGAGAGAGAAGAAGGAACAACACGCACACACACACACACACACACACACACACACACACACACACACACACACACACACACACACACACACGTGTACCTGGTTCCACAAGCTGGAGTAGTGTGATAGCTCCATCAGTGTTTCAGCGGCCTGAGTCTTCAGAGAGGACATTACAGACCCCAGCTGTCCAACTAATCTGTTGGACACACACATACACACACACACACGTTATAAGCGACAACATACAAATTATATGAAACTATGCACAACTACAATTTTCTTCACTACTGTATCAGATGTGGCATGTTAGATTTGTGGTATTTAGAATATGTAGCAAAATGACACATATATGGAAGTCCTATTGATTTATCGTGTTTTAGATACAAATAATTAGTTAGTGAAACCAGCTGGTTTGGAGCAGATACACAGTTTCTTAGTACTAATACGGCAGTGGGTACATGGTCATTTTGAATAACAAACTGTAAATGCACTTGATTACTACTACAGGGGTACAGACTTGCTGATGTCTCTGTGTTCAGCTAGCTGGCGGTCCAGAGGTCTCAGGACTGGAGGTTTAAGAGGGCTGTCGTCTCCCGAGTCCCTCAACGCTGCCTGCTCCACCTGGCCGAGAGAGAGAGAGAGAGAATGCATGTGATTGGACAATAACAATTTTATTAGTCATTCATTGATTTATTATTTAAATTAATGTTTAGCTAAAAACTATCGAGATGCATCCCTCAAACAAAACAAAAGGTGTTGAATTCCAATTTTGTACAAGTGTGTGTGTGTGTGTGTGTGTGTGTGTGTGTGTGTGTGTGTGTGTGTGTGTGTGTGTGTACCAGAAGCTGGTGGTGTTGCAGGTGAGTGACACTCCATAGTGGAATATCTTTAGTTACACACAACACAGCATTCACTGCCTTGTTGACTGTACCCTGAAACGCACGCGCGCACACACACACAGAATTTACAGTTTTGAAACATGGAAAAAATTTCACAGAGTGCACATACTGCAAACGAGCACCAAAAGATATACTGTACATGATACACAAAATGTTACATGGTATAGGTCGCAAACTGCACACACTTAAAAGATCGAATCATAAGGAAGGTATGAAGTGCAACTAATCTGAAGGTTTCACAAGATGTCAATTAAGCTGGGCGTGTATACACCCACACAATCTTGAGATAAGGTGTAATCAGCAACACATGCTATGTTTTCTAACGCAGTAGCAACAACTGTTTGTACTCAAATATTGGTGGATGCTTAAGAATACACTGAACTCTAATGTCTCTGCAATTTACTATTTGAATTCAACTCTGCGGTCCGTTCCACCAGTTACCTGCATATGGTCAAGGCTGGGGTTCAGCACTATATTGGGGATGGACAGCTGGGCGGACGTCCTGAACAGAGGGGTGTGGCCTGGCTGACTTGCCTGGGACCAGGAGGCCACATGCAGCCTCCTTCTGAACGCCTCCAGAGAAGTCCTGGTCGCTGTGGGGAGTTAGCTTAGCTTAGTTAGTTAACCAAGTTGAAGTTGATCCATTAGTGCAGTTTAATACAGAGAGCTACATCCTGTAGATTGGTTCACATTCTATAGTATGAAGTAGCTGTGGGGGTTGGCCACCCTGACCTTTGAGCAAGGCATTGGTGTTGCGTTGACACAGCTGAGCCATCAGGGAGTAGAAGCGACAGGGGAGACATTCCTGGCAGCGAGTCTTCAATTTAGAGTCTGGATGGAGACATGGATAGGAGTCCTGGAGGAAAGGAGATGATTGGTACAAGTGTATGTGTGTGTGTGTGTATGTGTGTGTGTGTGTATGTGTGTGTGTGTGTGTGTGTGTGTACAGTATATACCGTCAGGTTAACGGTCTCCTCTGGTCTTATGTTTCTCTTTAATTCCTCCAGGAGCTCAAACACACACCTCTCTACCTGCTGGCTCTGCCTACACACACACACACACACACACACACACACAAACAATATTACATCAACATACACTCACACATAAACAATATTACATTTACACACACACACACACACTCTTACACAATATTACATCAACATATAATCACCCACATAAACAATATTACATCAACACCCCCCACGTAGACAAAAGGAGAATTACATCAACTCTGCACAGTGCAGTAGATCTAACATCATGTAATATACTGTATCCTAATCTAATTGAATCCAAACCAGTTACATCTAACACGCACTAATCTCATTTATAATCATGAGAAATCATGTAACCACATTTGAATAAACTCCAATATTATCGACTGGAATGTAACCAGAGGTGGAAAAGTCCGACTTCAGAAAGTAAAAGTCCTGCCAGGTTTTCTCTCTGTTTGTTCACTTAAGCAGGTGATTTCAAATATTAGTCCCTGTAATTGAAATCACCTGGTTAAGTGAACAAGCAGAAGTCAGACTTTTCCACCTCTGAATGTAACCTAATCTAATCCAGTCCAACAGACATAGACAGTGTGTACCCTCGCAGGGTGAGGGCTGCCGTCTTCGCACACGTCTCAGTGAGCAGCAGGAAGTCCTGGGGTCCTACGGGCGTCTCCAGGGACACCTCCAGCAGGGGACAGGAACTCATGTCCCCCAGGACGCGCTCGATGCGACACTCCAGTGTATCCGTGGCAACAAGGGACACCTGCTCCAACCGCCGCACAGCAGTGTGGACGCTGTCTAGGACTGAGAGAGAGACAGGCTGTCTGTCTGTCTAGGGCTGAGAGAAAGACTGCCCCACTTGAGAGAGAGACAGGCTGTCTGTCTAGGGCTGAGAGAGAGACAGCCTGTCTGTCATCCATGCATACAGTATATCACTCTATCCATCCATCCATATATCAGCCATCCATATATCATCCATCCATCCATATATCCCCCTACATGGTTGTGTGTTGCTAGATCTCCAGGACAGACTGATGAGACCAGGGGACAGAGTCTTCTCTACGTCCCTGATTACAGGCTGCATCAGCGGGGACAGGAGCTCCGGGATCCTGCTGACCACTGAGCCATAGTCCTGGACCAACTCCACAAGTCTGAAAGAGTCCACAATAGTTCAGTACAGTACACTCTGACTGTCTCCCAGGTAAATGGGAGTCAGTCAAATGGGATTTTTAAAGGGTCTCGCTACTACAAGGGCTTAATAATAATAATAATAATAATAATAGGAAGAAGAAGAACAACAACAACAAATAATATAATAATAAAAACAACAAAATACAACAAAAAAAGTTAAATGCTATGCAGCTTTAAACTAAATATTTACAGTAATAATCGTGGGAACGCAAAAGCGGTTCTGACCGGTTGTAGAGGACCCTGAGAACTGCCTCTCTAGTGCTCAGGGTGGAGATGACCTTCGGCATGACGACACCCAACTTTGCGAGACAACGAGCCTCCTCTAGGACCTCCAGAACGACAGAGTCCAGATTCACTAAGACCTCCTAAAACACAGTTTGAAGAAATTATAATCTACTGTATCATCTTTAATGACTCCATACTGCATTAATGTGTACTAGTGCAAACTGGTTTCATAACTAGTATGTGTACCTTGGTGTGGGGGTTTCTGACAAGCAGGGATGTGCTGAGCATGTGAGGTGCATTGTGGGCCGTCAGGTTCCACTGCCTCAGAAACGCCAGCTCATATTCCAGCAGTGCGACGGCCATCTTGTTGTAACACCTAACTAACTTCTTCCTCTCTGCGTCCTGGGCAGAGAGACAGAGAAAGAGACAGAGAGGGAGAGGTGGGCAGACAGTCAGACAAACAAAATGGAAGACAGGCAGACAGGTAGTCAGACAGGCAGACAGACCTGTAAGACATCCAGTTTGTCTTTGAGCACAGACATTGGAGTCTCGATCTTCCTGTAGAGCTGACGACACCACATGACACGCCCTGACACCTGGGAGAGAGACGTAGACAGAGAGAGACAGAAATTAGTTAGACAGACCAAAAGGCAGGTAGGCAGGTAGTCCTAGCAATAGACTAGACAGCTAAACAGACAGACAGACCTACAAACAGACAGAAAGGTAGTTTTAAGGCAGATAGTTTTAGTACTCAGAAAGACAGGTAGTCGTACAGGGGGACTGTTCCTTGGTATTGACGGGTTCTCTCTCTGGTTCTGGTAGGTTCTGCGGACCAGGTCCAGGTCTTTGCTGTAGCGCTGCAGAACCACCAGGTAGCGACTCCGCAGCTCCAACTTGTCCCCAAGTCTGGCCTCAAAGACTCCCAGTAGTCCCAACATACTCTCTGTCTGGAGGGTGGGGTTATATACATTCCAGCTCTTTGAAATTGGATGTGAATGTAAACAAAATTGGGAACATGAATGCAAACCTAACATTATTAATGGTGTAAAGTTCTGTAAGAATTAGATCTGTAAGGCTTCACTTTTTTCAAATGCTCATCTTCGGAAAACTATTAAATTTTTAGGCTAAATGTTTAACGTTTTTCTGAATCCTTGTTTGTTATGTGAGTGCTCAATGTTTGTAAGTGGTCTACTTTTGTACTCCTAATCATTCAATTTAGTGAACTTCTGCTAACTTTAGGTAAAATGCTGTTCTTACAGTAGCAGTTTGGCGAAGACAGGAATCTAGAAGATTGTGTAGTGACTCAAACACAGACTGGACCTGGAGCTGGAAGTCTCCATAATCACTGTCAAACTACACACACACACACACACACACAAAGAGCAAATATAATTCAAATAAGTCAAATTTTTCACATGAAAAATTTTGAAATTGTTTTTATGCCACACAGTAAAATGTAAATAATTGTAAATAAATATATGTAAATGTGTTTATTGTTTTATTTATTGTATATTTTATATTACAATTGGTCTTCCCAGCCCTTGTTAAACCGATTTGCCCATACACGTGTCTCTGTACTGGATGGTACAATGACATTGTACACTTTTACTTTTACTATGGTAACAGACACCGCTCTCTGCTAGACAAAGCTACACCTCATACAAAAGGAGCAGAAGAAATAAAAGATCTGCAACAAATAATATGATAGCATTTAAAAGCACACTGTTGCAGCTGCATGTCATGACCAGACTGGTTATTAGAGTATATTAGTGGATTCTAGGACTGTATGGTTAGGGTCTAAGGGCACTGGATTTGGGTACCTCTGGCCTGCGGTGGTCCAATATGTCGTAGCTCTTGGACTTGACAGTTGAGGCGAGAGTCTGGCAATGAACAAAGATCTTATCCATGCCCTCCACCTGCAAACCACCAGTGAGAACAGGTCCGCCCAGTCCAGTTTAGATCATGCTACTATACTTCAGTTTAACCCTGCTCAGTTTAGTTCAGGTTGACAAAGCATATTTAAAATTTAACTATAACAATTTAATTTACAGTAATTAATAAAGAACGCATTAAACAGCTTTAAAAAAAAGTAAATATCCAGAATTCAAACATTTACTGTACGCATGTCAACCAACAAACCTTTATCTGCTGCAGCGAGGACAGGCGGTCTAACATGGTGGCGATGTCTGAGATCTTCTCTAAACGTCTGCAGAATGTATTAAACTTCCCAAAGATGTAGTTTTCACTGTCCAAGACATCAGCAAGGGTATAATATTGTCAGAGATGTGATGTTCTGTATTTTTCTAGTAAAGATTTTCTCTTAAATCTTAATCATGTCTATATATTCATCAGTCTGCCTTTCTGTGTACCTGAAGTCAAACTGTCTCTCCTCTGGGTTTTCTTGGAGCTCTTTTTTGACACAGTGAAAGTTCCTCTGGTACTCCTGATTCAGTCTGCAGCATTCTGAGATGCGTTGTAACAACACGGACCTGAAACGCACATACACATGTACATGGCAGCTGCGTGCCAAGACTGAAACTATTGGGATTACTAGATCAACTGTCTGGATGTATACTGTGAATAATAGGTGCTGATAATACCTGCTGAGGTCCCAGACCTTGGCCACACCTTCCGTCAGGTGTCTCTTACAGGCACTGATGAGGAGGTTGGTGACCTTGACGAAGAGCGAGGTCATCCTCTCTGACGTGTTGTAGAACTGGGACACACTGTGGATCATCCTCAAGCTGGTCACCAGGCTGGGAACATGCACCAACATACTGCTCTGGTAGAGAGAGGCAAAGAGACACAGACAGACAGAGAGAGAGAGAGAGAGAGAGTGAGAGAGAGAGAGAGAGAGAGAGAGAGAGAGAGAAAGAGAGAGAGAGGTCGT